>WNWK01003248.1:101336-174224 GCA_009830355.1 Cherax destructor | reverse complement strand
GTTAGGAAGCATTTCTTCAGCCACAGAGTAGTCAGGAATTGGAATAGTCTAGAGAAAGATATAGTGGAGGCAGGAACCATACATAGTTTAAGACGAGGTATGATAAAGCTCATGGAGCAGGGAGAGCAGAGACCCAGTAGCGGACAGCGAAGAGGCGGGGCCAGGAGCAGAGTCTCGACCCCTGCAACCACAATTAGATGAGTACAATTAGGTGAGTACGCACACACACACGCACACACACACACACTGAGAGGAATTGACAAAGTGGACAGAGACAGAATGTTCCAGAGATGGGACACAACAACAAGGGGACACAGATGGAAGTTGAAGACTCAGATGAATCACAGAGATGTTAGGAAGTATTTCTTCAGTCACAGAGTTGTCGGGAAGTGGAATAGTTTAGGAAGCGATGTAGTGGAGGCAGGCTCTATACATAGCTTTAAGCAGAGGTATGATAAAGCTCATGGCGCAGGGAGAGTGACCCAGTAGCGGCCAGTGAAGAGGCGGGGCCAGGAGCTTTGACTCGACCCCTGCAACCACAACTAGGTGAGTACAACTAGGTGAGTACACGTTCCCGGCGAGGCCGAAACATTTCGAAGTGTTTCCTTACACACAAACACACACACACACACATATACACAACAGGCCTAGTGTGTAATCGACATGTACCTAGGACAAAATGGTAACTAACACACACGGAGCTAAGGGGTATGTCCTACGAGGAAAGGTTAAGGGAAATCGACCTGACGACACTGGAGGACAGGAGAGATAGGGGGGACATGATAACGACATATAAAATACTGAGAGGAATTGACAAGGTTGACAGAGACAGAATGTTCCAGAGATGGGACACAGCAACAAGGGGACACAGTTGGAAGTTGCAGACTCAGATGAATCACAGGGATGTTAGGAAGTATTTATTCAGTCACAAAGTGGTCGGGTTGGGAAGCGATGTAGTGGAGGCAGGTTCCATACATAGCTTTAAGAAGAGGTATGATAAAGCTCATGGCGCAGGAAGAGTGACCCAGTAGCGGCCAGTGAAGAGGCGGGGCCAGGAGCTATGTCTCGACCCCTGCAACCACAACTAGGTGAGTACACATGCGAAAACAAGCGATGGAGTATTGATGCCCACAAAGAGAGGAAATTGGTAGCCGACAAAATATATACTTGAAAATTGAAAGGGGAAACAAAACCCAGAAACACACAATTTGTCCAAAACGTGAATAAAATACTGGAGATAAGAAAAAGTTCCAGGCACCTGATACACGTCTGGTATAAATTCGGTTTCTAGGAAAAAGAGACACGATAGGTCTTACTACCGATCACTTTTCCGGAAAAGCATCCCATGCGAAAGAAATGTATAAGAGTGGCGTATTCCTAGATTGAATGAAGACCTTCAGCTGAGTATTGAATATACATACTCTTTGTGCAATTTACATTTACCCCTGGCACCCCAAATTTACCTACTACTCCCTCCACATCATTTTTACCCACTTTAGCATTAAGATCCCCAACCACAATTACGCTCTCACTTGGTTCAAAACTCCCCACACACTCACTCAACATTTCCCAAAATCTCTCTCTCTCCTCCACACTTCTCTCTTCTCCAGGTGCATAAACACTTAATGTAACCCACTTTTCACAGTCGACCTTTATTTTACTCTACATAATCCTTGAATTTATACATTTATATTCCCTCTTTACCTGCCATAACTGATTATTCAACATTATTGCCACTCCTTCTGTAGCTCTAACTCTATTTGAAACCCCTGACCTAATCCTATTTATTTCTCCCAACTGAAACTCTGGACATCCAGCTTCTTTTCATTCATAACATCTACAATCATCTCTTTCTTATCATTCGCACAACATCCACGCACATTCAAACATCCCACTTTGACGGTTTTCTTTTTCTTTTTAGTAAGCTATACAGGAAAAAGGGTTACTAGCCCATTGTTCCCGGCATTTTAGTTGACTTTTACAACACGCATGGCTTACGGAGGAAAGATTCTTATTCCACTTTCCCATGGATATGAAAGGAAAAGTAATAAGAACAAGAACTTTTAAGATAAAATCAAAGAAAACTCAGATGAGTGTGTATACATAAACGTGTACATGTTTGTGTAGTGTGACCTAAGTGTAAGTAGAAATAGCAAGACGTACCTGAAATCTTGCAGGTTTATGAGACAGAAAAAAGACACCAACAATCCTACCATCATGTAAAACAAATACAGGCTTTCGTTTTACACTCACTTGGCAGGACAGTAGTACCTCCCTGGGTTGTTGATATAAAGATAAAAATAATTGGAATAAATAAGACATAACCTCCTAGGAGCATATCAAAGAATTGAAGCTTGTGACTTAAATATATTTTCATTGTTATTAAAGTCAGGTTTCTGTATTGTTAACCTTCATATATCCACCATACCGTATCATTTGTGACCTATTGTTAATCACAGTTGTGCATATAAAATTTGATGTATGTAAATTATGTTAGAGCTAATTACAGTATGTTATTAACTCTAATACACAAATAAGCTCCACATAGGAGCGAGAAGCTTTTGACAACGTTTCGGTCCGATTTCGGTCATTTACAAGTAACTTGTAAATGGTCCAAGTCGGACCGAAACGTCGTCGTAAGCTCCTCTCTCCTATGGGCGGGTTATTTGTGTATTGTTCCAGTCACGGTATTGTGCTTTTTTGTTCGTTATTAATTAGCTAAGATAATGGTGTTAGCTTAGATAATTCTCGTGCATATTATTAGGATTAAGTATATATTAAGTATATTTTCAGTTGCATTAAGTATTCTCAGGTTTATTATGGGTACCGTTATTATTGTTGTATGTACTACAGTACATACAATAATAAAAACGTTATGGAAAGTATGGTTGCAGGTGTGAGGTAGCGAATTGTTAGTTAGCTGAATTCGTTCATAACTGGTAGCAGGTATGGTGGGAAATTTGACTTCTTCATGGGCGTCCCTAGAAACATATGAGGCAGGTGATCTGTACTATTCTTTAGCCTCAGTGTTGATAGAAGAGACAGAGAGCATCTCGTGATGTATACATCAAAAGAGACAGAGAACCTCGTGATATATATTCAGGTAAGTCACTCCTAGCTCCTTTCTGCTGTGTTCTGCATGGGTTGGCAGTCGGGTAATGACAGCTTTCAATGTCCTAAGTTCTTTTTCAAGACATTTTCCCTAAAGGTTCTTTATTTGATTGATATATCTGGTAAAGTGTTACCTACATCTTTCTCAGGTGGGAGAAAAATCTGTGTAAGATTTATGTGGCGTAATTATGATTAGTTGTATATGTACATCACTACTGATTTTGTATTACACTGCCTGGAAATTATTTTGTGTACAGAGAATATTTTAGCTGTAATCACTCGGAATATACAACTTTAACTTCAAAAAATGAATTTACCCTTAAATTTGAAATAAAGTTGAATGCGTAAGTTCTGCAGTATGATTGATGGAGCTTCTGACATGAAAAACTTGTTAACTGCGGCAATACTGAGACTTACATTTCTTATAACAAGTTACATTCCGCTAAAAATAAGGTTATCATTAGGCAAGAAGTTTTGATTTATTTTCTGGTGAGATGTAGCTGACACACACACACACACACACACACACACACACACACACACACACACATGGGGCAAGGATCTATGAATCGACCCTTGCAACCACAATTAGGTGAGTACATGTAAATCCTACAATTGAATCAAAAAATAAAGTAGGTTATTCGGCAGGGACTATAAAGTAAGCAAATACATCCACAGTTGGGGTAAAATTGTTGCGACGTAAAGAAGGACATCAGCCAGTAGCAGGTATCGTGGTGTAAACGAAATCAATGGAAAACAGGTGTTATTGCAAGGGAAATCTGCCTTTGAGGCCTATTAAAAGAGGCAGCGAGAAAGATAAGTGAGGAACAAGATAAACAGATTAAAGGAATATCAGCAAGTTTAAAAAAAAAAACAGAGACAAGTGAAACAGAACCTAATAGCATAGTTTAAAGCAAATAAAGAGGCTGCAGTTAAAAGAGAAAAGGAAGTTAAATATGAAGAAAATACAGTGAGAGAAAAAAAATAGAAATGCTGTATGAATCATATGGTGGTAATTTAGATTTAGATAGGAACACGAAACAAGACATCACAAGTAACCAGCCGACTTATGCTTAGAAGATAACAAAAGGGACAGTGTAACGGTGAATTAGTCTGAGAAACCATAGGTAGAAAGAATAGGACACGAAACATAGAACAATCATTGAGAAACTGAGGGAAAAGTACAAAGGAAGAAGGAAGAATAAAAAAAATTAGGAAAGGATGGAAGGACTGGAAACAGTAAGAGACACAAATGAAGTCTGTTTTCTTTTAGTTGTGGAAGCATATGCTGAGGTATTGACAACACCATTACGGATTGTGCTTACTGAGTCAGAAATGAGAAAACTAGTAACAAGATGGAAATTAAATGTGAGAGGATCTCGAAACTTGACACAATATACGCGAGAGAAGATCGGACGGAAAAGTAATGAAAGGCTGAGTGGGAGAAATTAGAAATGAGGAAATAACAGAGGAATTTAACAGAGTACAGAACACTTATTGCAGTAAGGATGAAACAATCAACCTGCAAAGTAGCTAAACAAATTATATGAGTAAGTGACACATACAAACAGTGACACATGATTCAGGGTATGGTACTCAAAACTAGAGTGAGTAAAAATATGAAGAAGTGAGAGAAAGAGTTGAGGAAGAAAACTCTGATAAAGTACCTATATCTGATAAGAAACTCTCAGGGATGATAGTAATGCTATATTCCCCAAGGGATATAAAAAAGTATGGAGGGAAATGGGAAATAAAGGAGGAGGAGGAAGAGTAGCACTGATGGTCAGATATCAATGGACATTTTAGGAACTAGGAAACTTTGAAAAAGGGAAGTTCAGAGACTCTGCTCCCAGAACTGAAATATCCAGAAATATCCAGCAAAATTATTAGTGAGAGTGATATATTATACCCCAACAAACAACAGAAGTCCAGGTGAGGAGAATGATCAAAATCACAGGGTAATGAAAGGACTCAATTTTAAATGAGTTCTTGCTAATTAACCAGTTTTACCTATTCGGCACAACATATATATATATGTCGTGCCGATTAGGTAAAACTTGCGATTTTGGCTTAAATAGCAACGCTCACCTTGCCATATAAGACAAGTGAAAATTTGTGTATGCAATAATTTCGCCAAAATCATTCTGAACATAACGAAAAAAATATATTTCATTGTGTTTGTTTATTATTAAATTAATGTTAACGTATCTAAAATATATTTAGTTGGGTTAGGCTAAATTAAATTGCGCTTGTTGTAATAAGGTTAGGTAGGTTTTCAAAGTTTCTCTTGGTACAAAATTATAAATTCTTACATTAACATAAATGAAAAAAATATATCTTTAAACGTATAAGAGAAAATTTTATAAAGGACTTAATTTTAGATGAGTTCTTGCTAATTGACCAGTTTTAAATAATCGGCACGACATATATGTGTGTGTGTGTGTGTGTGTGTGTATGTGTGTGTCGTGCGATTTTTGCTTAAATAGCAACGCTCTTCTTGTTGAATAAGGCAAGCGACAATTTGTGTATGTGCAAAAATATTTCTGAACCTAACGAAAAAAAATATTTCATTGTGTTTGTTTATTATTGAATTATTGTAAACTTATCTAAAATATATTTAGTTGGATTAGGCTAAATTAAATTGCGCTTGTTATAATAAGATTAGATAAGTTTCCTAAGGTTCTTCTAGTAGAAAATCATTAGTTTTTATATTAACATAAATGAAAAAAAATATCTCTAATATATATAAGAGAAAATTTTAGAAAGGACTTAAATTTCAATGAGTTCTTGCTAATTTACCAGTTTTACCTATGTGCCTTGGTGGTGTGATAGACTAAGGATTCAAGGGTCTCTTTTGCTTCTTGTTTGCTGGGTGAGATTCCTAGGTTCGAGTCCCAGCCAACTGCAGTACGTTCTTTGCTCTAAGTCAAGTGTTTATGTTGTTGCACTGCTCGTTGAAGCTGCCATTAATGGGAGGAGAATGAAACACATTATGTTTGGGTCCCCTTCAGTAGCAGTATGTCCTTCACTTTACTGCACTTGTTTCCATTGTTTCACTTTTTTTCGTAGTGCTCGTTGAACCTTGCGTTATTGGAAGAATTAAATTCGTCCAGTTGCTTTAAACCCTGACTTGTGGCTGGCTTTAGTAGACTCATGGCTAATGCTTTCGTTAGCTACTTATTGTTATGTGCCTCGGTGGTGTGAGGGGAACAGATGTCTGATGTACTACTCTTGTGGTCTATGTTCTTTAAAATACATATGCTTGAATTTTATTTTTTTTTAACCCCCGCTAATAATGAACTAACCTACTGTACTTGGGTTTTCATGCGTTACAAAAAAATATTATTTTAATATTAAATTAATATAATGTTGAAACTGCTTTAAATGATGAATCAATTTGTCATATCATCTATATATAAGGGACATTTTTAAGAAATATATGATCTCAGATAAGAAAAACATCACGTACAAGTAGTATCTTTGAGGTCCTATGAGTTTCACAGTTTTCCATAATAAATGTTTTATTGTAGATGGTTTAATTATAAAACAAGTTTTTGCGAATATTTTAGAATATACAACATTCTTATGCAAAATTAGGAAATCAAAATTGTTGCAAATCCAACCGGGGTTAATTTTTTTGGTTAAATGAGCAAGTAGATTGAATTTATAAGATGGAATTTAACGCCCTAAAGTGTCAAGTGACGAATATTGAAGAAGGCGAAATCGTAATGACACGTGGTATTGTTTGTTTGCAATCGTGTCATTACGATTTCGTGAGTCATGTTGGACGGCTTTGAAGGGGACTAGAGCTAGAGTTCGTCACGACCATGCTAGCGGGAGATTCGTCTGTAAAAACTTGCATTTGTGGACACAGTGGTGCCTATGCTAACATTCCTATGGTGTAGAAATATATCTAGTTGGATGAATCTTATTGAAGCTAGCTGGCCCAGTGCCTTACGCGACGGTCTAGAGTTCTGAGACTCTCTGACCGCGGGTTCGAACCCCACCCGTGGTATGGTTTGTTTGCAATCGTGTCATTACGATTTCGTGAGACCTGTTTGTTAGTCGACTGCTGTGGGTAGCATCGTGAGGGGTGGAAGTATACTTCAGATAGGGCTGGGCTTTACAATGAGCTGTGGTAGGATAACAAACTGTAAAACTGATCTGCGTAGTGGAAAAATTATATATCATCCAATAATCGCAAATCCTAAGTCAATTACTCTCACACGGATTTCAGGTCATTTCTCGTGTTACATTATTTAGCTTAGGTTAGATTAGGTTTTAAATTGTAGTCTGTCAGGAAAAATTAGCTAATTACAACATAAGAATGCCAACAAATTTTATGTAATATAAAAGAAATAAAAAATTGTGAAGCGTGGATACAAAACGGGTACCACCGAGCGCACTGGATAATACACTCAGATAACCAGCCACCTGTTCGATGCTCTACGATCAGTGAATCATTGATTATTTTCAAGATTATAGTGTTTATGTATGCTAGGTTAAGTGTTACATAAACTAGTCAAAAGTGTCATCTACATCGAAATTTTATTATACAACAGCAGTATTGTGTCCGTTCTTGCATTTAAAATGTTTTGGTAATTTGGAGAAACTCTAATGACATGCTCTACGATGGCTATCAGAGTCAAGAAATTGACTTGGGTTTGAAAATGAGAAAATATTTTGACATTAAAAACACCTACAGTAAGATCACTAAAATATAAGAGAAAATAATGATAATTATTCGCTCCATTAACACAAAGAACATGATGTCATATTTATAAATTATGAAAAAAGGTGCGGAGAGGATGCAAGGAGGAAGTGTCAATTGTTTACAAATTGAAATTTAAGATCAGGTAATCAATGCTATTACCCCTAAAAAATAGATAAACCAAACGCCGAGGAGCATACTACAAACAGTTATTTATCTTGTAACTACAAACAGTTATTTATCTTGTAACTACAATCAGTTATTTATCTTGTAACTACAAACAGTTATTTATCTTGTAACTACAATCAGTTATTTATCTTGTAACTACAAACAGTTATTTATCTTGTAACTACAAACAGTTATTTATATTGTAACTACAAACAGTTATTTATCTTGTAACTACAAACAGTTATTTATCTTGTAACTACAAACAGTTATTTATCACAAATATGTAATGAAACATATTCGAATAACGTAACCAAAAAAACTTATGCAAGAGAAGAAATTTTTTGAAGAAATTAAAGTTTTTTAAATTGCATTTGGATAAAATTTTCGGAAAGATGGGTGGAGCTTGAACTCTTTATTCGAGGCTCTGGTATTTTACTCATTATGAGAGAGGCCAAGACTCGAGTAGATGAAGCATCGTATGAGGCAAATCTCGGGGGGCGGGGAAGCAATTAAGACGAGACGGCGACGCGGAGAGAGAAATTAATTAAGTGAACCTGGCTGGCGTGTGTTGGGGGAAGTCAGCTCTACAGCTCAGTGACGGCAATACACTTCTTAAAGCGGTCACACTGGAAGGCCAAAGAACTTCCATTTGAAAGTGTTTTCTTTCGTTATAATTTATTCTTTGTTACTCATTCCCTCTTCTATAGTAAGACACTGTGTGCTTTATAAATGTTACCTTTTTTTTCCCCCACAATTTTAACTTTTCTACAAATGTATAGACAATTCTCCTCAAGAACTGCTTGAACCAGATGCTCATTTTTTAGTAATGTCTCACACAGGTTTTTCAGTCCTTTTGTCTTCAGTCTGACCTTAACACCGCCTGTTGACTGCATTCAAAGTTCAAATTTCATTTCGCTATTTGACAGCTGACGATTCATTAGACTTCAGCGATTTCGTGGATGACTTTGATGTCTACCATCAACTATCCATCCTGTCTTGCAGTTTTCTGCCAAAAACCATTTTGACTTTCTTTTCTTTTATTATGATGTCTCTGGTTTCAGATGTATCATATTCACGTTATTTTCGTTTTCAGCGTGTTCTACTCAATTTATATATATTTCATCTTTTTCCATCTTCTGCCCTGTACATATAAGAACATAAGAACATAAGAAAGAAGGAACACTGCAGCAGGCCTACTGGCCCATGCGAGGCAAGTCCGATTCTCCCACCGGCTTAAGCCAATGCCCCGACCCAGCCAGGTTAGGTTACATTCACTTAAGGAAGGAGCACGGCATCTGACCTAGTAGCACAAGCTAGTCAGGACCCACCCACCCGCACCCACTCATATATTTATCTAACCTATTTTTAAAACTACACAACGTTTTAGCCTCTATAACTGTACTCGGCAGTTTGTTCCACTCATCGACAACTCTATTACCAAACCAATGCTTTCCTGTATCCTTCCTGAATCGGAATTTATCCAACTTAAAGCCATTGTTGTGAGTCCTGTCAATACTAGATATTTTTAGCACGCTATTTACATCCCCCTTATTTATTCCTGTATTCCATTTATATACCTCAATCATATCTCCCCTAATTCTACGCCTTTCTAGAGAGTGCAGATTCAGGGCCCTCAGTCTATCCTCATAGGGAAGATTTCTGATACATGGGATCAACTTAGTCATCCTCCTTTGTACGTTTTCCAGAGCATTTATATCCATTCTGTAATATGGTGAACAAAACTGTGCAGCATAATCTAGATGAGGCCTAACCAAGGATATATAGAGTTGAAGAACAACCTGGGGACTCCTATTATTTATGCTTCTTGATATGAAGCCAAGGATTCTGTTCGCTTTATTGTGAACACTTATGCACTGCTGTCTTGGTTTTAGATTACTGATAACCAGAACTCCTAAATCCTTTTCGCAATCAGTAGTATTAAGATCTACATTATTTAGTTTATATGTGACATGGTTATTGTCCTGTCCAATATTTACTTTGCATTTATCTATATTAAACTGCATCTGCCACTTCTCCGACCACTGCATCAGTCTATTCAAATCTTCCTGGAGTGCTCTAATGTCCTCAATTGAATGAATTGAACGGCCTATTTTGGTGTCATAGGCAAATTTGCTTATGTCGCTATTTATTCCCTCATCTATGTCGTTTATGTAGATTATGAACAACAATGGCCCAGTACTGACCCCAGTGGAACACCGCTTATGACGCTTCCCCATTCTGATGTCTCCCCATTTATGCAAACTCTCTGCTGCCTATTTGTCAACTATGCCTCTATCCAGGAAAAAAATTCTCCTCCTATTCCGTGTGCCTTAATTTTCGTCAGTAGCCTCTGATGTGGAACTTTATCGAAAGCCTTACTGAAGTCCATATACACAATATCATATTCATTACAATGATCTACCTTCTCAAATACCTTAGTGAAAAATTTTATTTAATTTGTAAGGCAGGAACGCCCTTTTGTAAAACCGTGCTGAGATTCGTTGATTAATTTATGCTTTTCAAGATGGCTGCGAATTGCCTCGGCAATTATTGATTCCAAATATTTTCCCACTATGGAGGTTAGGCTTATTGGTCTATAGTTCGAAGCTAAGGACCTGTCACCTGCCTTGAAAATAGGTATTACATTTGCCATTTTCCACTTATCTGGCACCATGCCAGTTTGCAGTGTTCACTGGCACTCCTCTCCGTAATACTTTTTTCAATCACTACTGCATTTAATCTCAACGTTTTATATATAATATAATATTAATATGTTCTATAAAATTTGTCTTCTGATTGAACTTTTCTGGCTTTTATCTAAAGAGACTAAACATAATATTTTACGATGCCCTAAATGTAGTTCTTGACCTCTGTTAGTTGGAAAACTTTATACCAAACAGCGATGGAAATGTGCGTCAGCGGGCTAAGAAGAGCCTGTTTGACCAGGTAAGCACCAGACGAGCCTGGCCCAAGACCTGGTTCTGGGAGTAGAAAAAATCACGAAAATCATCAAAGATATATCAAAGGCAAGGTTCCAAGCAAGAAAATGTAAAAAAAAAAAAAAGGCAAATATGTATACCGAAATTTTTGGTAATCGTTATTATTCTTTTACCTGGAAAGAAAATCAGTCAATGCCCTTATACATAAATGAGCCAAAGCATTTAGGCGTGTAAATTATTCAAAAAAAAGTTAGGAAAACATGGACAGTTGAAATTGTTTGCTTTTATTAGCCGAAATGTAGATGCTAGTCATTTTTATCTTACTCGGTGAGTATGAGCTACACATTTAAGTAACAGAAGACATTACTGGAGAGGATGAAATTCCTCAGTGCATCCTAAGAACTATATTACATGTCCCTGATAATGATCTGTTTGTATAGAATAGCCTTAACACCAGACAAAAGTGTCTTCCCAAACACTTGACAAGTACAGTCCTACTATTTTATCTCGTCTAAATCGTGGAATTGATAATTACAAGGATACTTGTGGGGACCTGAGGAGGAAAACTGCAGAGGAGATTTTTGAATGTTACCAGTTTTATGACTATTTTATTTGGTGCAAGTTATTATAACTTCCTGCAATATAATCTGCTTTTTAGTTTGTGCTTGTATAAATGAATGATATTGCTTTCTCTAATATATTTTTTTACTAAATGACAATAGTAAAAGCCAAAGCCAGAGCTTATTACCACCTGCAGCTCACAAAACTGCCATTCCCACGAGCTCTCCAGGGGCAGGGAAGTGGCAGACCAGACTACTAGCTTCTCCTTACGAGCCCTGTGAGGGCGGGGATTGGGGCTAGGCCTAGGGACAGTTGGTCCCAGAAGATGAAGATGTACTTGTACCTCCTCCCATGGGAGACATAGATCTCAAGACATTCCCAAGCCAGGGAGCCAAGGCCGGGTCATCATCTGGAAAAGACCCGGCCAGGAGAGTACCGACGAATCAAGAAGAAAAAGAAGACAATAGTAAATCTGCATTTCCTAATTTTTAGAAAATTTGCCTCAGTTCGTCATTCCTAAACCACAGCAGCTTGTGAATTAACACCTTTCTTGAAAATTAATATCACGCTCACTATTTTCCAGGTGTCTAATACGTCATCCAAAATAATGTTTTGTGGTGATCTGTTTGTGAAAATGAACCATTGAACGACTTTACCAGCCATTGAACAACTTTACCAGCAGCTTAAGGAGTAGCTTAGAGTGGCTAAGCTCGAGATACGGCGATTGACGGAGGAAAACAAGAGGATTTGTAGTAATCCTCCTGTTGTGAATCCTCAAGTCAAGGAAGGAACTTGGACAGTTGCCGGACATTATGTAATGAAGCTAAGAATCAAAAGGACAGATGGAGAGGCAGAAACGACGAAAAACCAGGAGGCTACTGTGGAAACGTCAAACCCATTCTCTGTGCTACCCGACGAATGTGAGGCGATTTCGAAGAACAACAAGAAAGTAAGAACATTGTGCTTATTGGAGACAGTCAGATTAGGTACATGGACAGGGCCTTCTGCTTGATGGATAGGAGTAGGAGACAGAGGGTTTGCTTTCCTGGGGCTTTGATGGAGGATTTCGTTAGCCGGCTTGACAACATCATGAACGGTAATGGGATCAATCATATTATTTGACTCAGTGCTGGAGGCAATGATGCAGGCAAGCGTAGAAGTGAGAATTTAGTTAGAAGGTATAGAACAGCAATAGGCATTATTATAAAGAAGGGGAAAGGGTGCCCTGCATATGTGGCATTTTGCCTAGAAGGGGTGTTGGAAATGAATGGGTGTCCAGAGCAATTGGCATTAATTGTTGGCTGGACAAACACTGTAAGGATAATGCAATACCATTCATTGATAAATGGGACATCTTCTAAGGTAGAAATGACATGTATGCCAGGGAGGGGGTTCACTTATCCAGGGTAGGTGAGGGTTTTCTCGCTAGTTCAATTGAGGGTGTTGCTAGGACTTAAAACTAGGATTAGTTACTTAGACTTAGGCTTTGATATTTCGAATTTTAATAATAACAGCCATCCACGTAACCCTGGGTAATGATAATAACAAAAATTGTATAAAAGCAAAGGTGAATAGGAAAAAGATGCAGAAGAAAAAAATATTAATGAATTTTATGGTAATAGTCGAAATGCCAGAAATAAAATTAATGAATTACGTTTGATAGCAAGTTGTATGATTTAAAGAGTCGAGATATGATTGCTGATTGTCATATTCAAGGGTTTAAGCTGTTTCATGTAGATAGATATAATGGGAAAGAGGTTGGAGTTGCATTGCATGCACGAGAAAATATAAATTGTTGCATAAAAACAGGTATAAAAATAGATGGATTAGTAACAGAATATATGTGTGTAGAATTTTTAGAAAGTCAAGAAAAACTTATTTTAGTTGTGATATATCGTCCTCCTGGCTTAGAAAACGATAGAGGGAGACTTCTTTGGGACGAAATTGTTAGGGCTTCTAGACACGATAAAGTAGTTATAGTGGCGGATTTTAACTTCAGTCAAATTGACTAGACTTCTTTGACTGGTAATCTGGAGTCCAGTGACTTTATGGAAGTAGTTCAGGACTGTTTGCTGAAACAATGTATTGCTGAGCCTACCAGAGGTAATAATTTGCTTGACCTAGTCTTGTCAAAAAAGAAACCCTCGTAAATAATCTGGAGATCACAAATCTATTAACTTTAATATTACCTGGGAGTACGAAAATAAGGATAATACGGTAAAAGTCCCCGATTTTCGTTCTGCCGATTATAATGGACTTAGGGAACACCTGTCTAATATCGACTGGGGTAATCTAGCTAATGATTATATACGATGATCATACTTGTGATTACGAAGTGATCTGCGTTTATTTTTTTCTTAATAATGTACAACGTGCACAGAGTATATGTATTCCCCAGAAAGAAATTAGGTCAAATAAGAATGTCCCTAGATGGATTATTAATAGACTAAAGCACCTAATGGGAGAGAAAAGAGGAATTTATAAGCGCATCAAAATAGGAGTGGTTAACTTTATTACGGTGCCCCGTGGCCTGGTAGCGAAAGCTCTTGCTTCACACGGTGAGGGTCAGGGTTCGATTCCCGGCGAAGGGGTGGAAACATCGGACATATTTCCTTACAGGGTTTGTCTATGTTCACCCATCACTAAAATGGGTACATGGGTGTTAGGACAAAACTGACCAAATTTGCCCGCAATGCTCTGCATAATAAGCGGCTTTTTATATAGTAGTATGTCATTGATGTCAGCTAGACCTGTATACCTTGTACATGTACTTGTAGTAAATAAAGATATTATTATTAGTAGTAGTAGTAGTATTAGTATTATTATTAATATACTCATTTAAGGAGAGAAGTAAAAAAGTGGATTAGAAAGGCTAAACGCGACTATAAAGTTAGAGATGCTAATGAATCAAAGACTAATCGAAAAAGGGTTCCTTCAGGTGTATAGGACAAAAGTCAGAGTGAAGGGAAAAGCCCGTAATAAGTGGAGGTTATGGTTGTTCAGACTCGCAGGAACCATTAATGCGTTACTGCCCGCACTACCATCTAGCGGGCTGAGGCTAAACTTCAGTTCCTCGGGTCTGTTTTGCTTTAATTTCTACTCCTGGTAGTATTAACCTTACCTGGTGTGGGTTGAAGTTTGGAGAATCACTTCACCTTCACTCTTCTCCTGATCAGCTCTGCTGCTGGCCTGGTCAACCAGGGTAGACGCTAGTTAATTGGAGCAAGATCCCTGTCTACAGGACGTAGTGGGACATTACGACTCCTCACCTCTGAAATCTGAATTGTGGTGCTACAAAGAAGTAGTGACAGGAATTTCAGAACATCAGACGAACACCCCCTCACAGGATAACCAACAACCTTACTTCTGAAACATCAGAAGAACATCCTGGCCATTAGATACTCCTGTCCCAACATCATTCTGGAACCACAGCGGCTAATTTTTATTTTATTTATTTTTAATTAAAATCGTTAGAAAATTATCTGCTTTATTATTCCATTCTGCGTTATTATTCAATTTTCCATTCTTTTGTTCAGGCTTTGGTTTAGCGCTTCTATTTTATTATAATAATAATAATTGTTCAGGCTTAACGAGCGTGTTTAATGCGTCCATCCAATCAAAGATGGTTAATGTTATTCCTATATTTAAACCAGGCGGTAAGTCCATTCCATGAAATTACCGCTCAGTATGTCTGACGTCTATAGTAGGCAAATTATTAGAATCAATTATAGCTGATATTATTAGAAGTCACCTTGAAGAACATAATTTGATTAATGAATCTCAGCATGGGTTCACGAGAGGTCGTTCCTGCTGCCTGACAAATTTACTGACGTTCTTCTTTAAAATATTTGATATTGTTTATTTGGATTTCAGTAAGGCCTTCGATAGAGTACCTCACAAGAGACTCTTAAGAAAAGTGGCAGCTCGTGGTATAGGAGGTAAAGTTCTAGCATGGATAGAGGCATGGCTTACCAAGAGAAAGCAGAGAGTTTCCATTAATGGGGTCAAATCTGAATTGGGATCAGTTTTAGGCCTGTTGTTGTTCATAATTTACATTAATGATCTTGATGAAGAAATTACAAGTGACATGAGCAAATTTGCTGATGATACAGTAAATTTGGATTATGCAGCTCAGTTTTGGTCTCCTTACTACAGAATGGATATAGATTCGTTGGAGAACATACAGAGAAGAATGACTAAAATGATTTACAGTATAAGAAATCTCCCGTATGAAGATAGACTTAGAGCGTTGAATCTCCACTCTCTGGAGAGACGTAGAATGAGGGGAGATATCATCGAGGTGTACAAGTGGATGATGGGCATAAACAAAGGAGATATTAATAAAATACTGAGGATATCGAACCAAGTAAGAACCAGAAATAACGGATTTAAATTGGATAAATTTAGATTTAGAAAGGACATAGGCAAGTACTGGTTTTCGAACAGATTTGTAGATGCGTGGAACAATCTGCCGAGTAGGGTGATAGAGGCTAGGACCTTGGGTGGCTTTAAAAAGAGATTGGACAAATATATGAGTGGGAGGGGCTGGGTTTGATTAGAGTCGTGAGTACAGGAGTAAATTCTTAGGTAGTGGTGGTTTTGATAAGGACCTGCCTTGTATGGGCCAGTAGGCCTTCTGCAGTGTTCCTCCATTCTTATGTTCTTACAAAAATAGGCCGACAGATTGTTTCTGAGAAGGATACCAATGAACTCCATGAGGATTTGGACAAATTAATGTCTTGGTCTGAAAAGTAGCAGATGAAGTTCAACGTGGACACGTGTAAGGTCCCAGTCCTTGGGAATGAAAATAACCCTTGAAGTTATAAACTAGGTGAAGTAGAGCTTGATCATACAGAGTGTGAAAAAGACTTGGGAGTCATGATAAACAGAAACCTAAAGTTAAGACAACAGTGCCTAAGTGTACGCAATAAGGCTAACAGATTACTAGGATTTATTTCAAGAAGTATAACAGGAGTCCAAAATTTATTTTACACTAGTAAGGCCTCTCTTGGATTATGCCGCTCAGGTTTAGTCTCCTTGCTAGAGAATGGATACAAATTCATTGGAGAACATACAGAGAAGAATGACTAAAATTATTTACTGTATAACGAATGTCCCCTATGAAGATAGACTAAGATCCTTGAATCTTCACTCTCTGGGGAGGCGTAAAATGAGAGGATATATCATCGAAGTGAATAAGTGGATGATGGGCATAAACAAAGGCGATATTAATAAAATACTAAGGATATCGACTCAGATAAGAACCAGGAATAACGGATTTACGTTGGCTAAATTTAGATTTAAAAAAGACATATGTAAGTACTGGTTTTCAAACAGAGTGGTCGATGCGTGGAACAATCTTACGAGTAGAGTAATCGAGGCTAGGACCCAGGGTAGCATTAAAAAGAGAATGGACATATATATGAGTGGGAGGGGCTGGGTTTGATTGGTGTGAGTACGGGAGTGAATTCTTGTGTAGCTTTGGGAAGGGGTGGTTTTGAAAAGGACATGCCTTATGGACCAGTACGCCTTCAGCAGTGTTAGTCCATCCTTATGTTCTTATGTTAAGTGACTGTGTACGCCTCCTGAATCCTATGTTAGCTTGATCTCTTAACATTCGGTGTGACATTTTACTGTATGTTGTCCTAATTCCTGTGACAATCTTTCGGCGCTTAAAAATTCTATACGCTTTATCCTTTATTTGATCTCTGGTGATAACCTTTGCTCATTTATCAGTGCACTACTGAACCTCGTATTTATATCACATCATCATTACCTGTTGCTTCCCATTCTTTGCTCAATTACATCTTTTGATTCTTTATCTTTTCTTCTGATACGTGTATGAAGTATATTTTTCTATGCTGGTGTTATGTTTATTTCATATTATTTTACACCTTCCTTCTTCTCAGAAAGATAATCCTTTCAGGATCATTGGCTAGCTTTCATGTTTTCTGCAGAAGGTTTCTTTCTGTACGCTTTTCACTCCTTTGTGTCCCGATAATTTTCCTCCTTACATGGACATAACGTGCACTTTCAAATTAGTTTATTTTATTTTCCTTGGTGTGTGATGTAAATTTGCCTCTTCACGTTGTTTGCACTTCAGGTTAGTTTTTTTTTTAATTTCTTAAGCGATCTGTCCCCGAATTCATAACTCTAGTGTATTAAAACTAGAAAATTATTTAATCTTTCTCATCTTTGCTGTAGATCAGTCTTTAGGATTCTCCACGATGTTACAGAAGTGATCGCTTTCACTGAGAGACAAGCTGCGGCTGTAGTGAAAGAGAGGGTACTGTTGTCTTACAGATGTTGATGTAGCTAGGGAAAGGATATGGATGTAGACAAGAAGTTGTTAGTGTAGTAAATTAGTGAATGCTGCAGTGAAGGAGAGGATGATGGCAAAGTAAAGGAGAGAATGATGGCAAAATGCAGAATTTTATTATTGCGAAGGAGAGAAAGGTGGTGTCGTGATGGAAATGATGATGTTGTGAAGGAGAGAATGTTAGTGTAGTGAAACAGAGGGAGTGTATAAAGCTGCGGTGTATTGTATGGAGTCAGGAGGAACCCTGAGGCAGTCGTGGTCGACCACAGGGGCTACCCTATATGAACCTATACACTATTGACAACATCTGCCTTATGAAAGACACCAGGGAGAGAGGGTCTCTGCTCAAGTCTCGTACAGGAGGAATCTCCTTGTTTCTGAGCCTTAATACAATATGTAAGTACGGGTGGGTGTGTACTCACCTAATTGTGGTTGCAGGGGTCGAGTCATAGCTCTTGGCCCCGCCTCGTAACTGGTGGCTACTAGGTCCTCTCTCTCCAAGCTTCATGAGCTTTATCATAACTCATCTTGCAACTGTGTATGGATCCTGCCTCCACTACGTCATTTTCCAGAGTATTCCACTTCCTGCCAACTCTATGCCTGAAGAAATACTTCCTAACATCCCTCTGACTCATCTGAGTCTTCACCTTCCAATTGTGGTCCCTTGTTGCTGTGTCCCATCTCTGTAACATCTTGTCTTTGTCCACCTTGTCAATTCCTCGCAGTATTTTATCTGTCGTCATCATGGCCCCCCCCCCTATCCCTCCTGTCCTCCAGTGTAATCAGGTCGATTTCCTTAACCTTTCTTTGTAGGACATTCCCACTAGCTCCGGGACTAATCTTGTTGCAAATTTGTGCACTTTCTCTAATTGCTTGACGTGCTTGACCAGGTGTGGGTTTCTAACTGGTGATGCATACTCCAATATGGGCCTGACGTTCACGGTGTACAGAGTCTTGAACGATTCCTTACTGCGGTGTCGGAACATTATTCTGAGGTTTGCCAGGCGCCCGTATGCTGTAGCATTTATCTGGATGCTGTGCGCCACAGATGTGATTGGTATTATACTCACCTCGAGATCCTTTTCCTCGAGTGAAGTTTGCAGTCCTTGGGCCCCTAGCCCAAAGACTCTGTATGTGGTCTTCTTTTCCCTTTCCCGATCTTCATGACTTATCATTTGGTGGGGTTAACTTCCAGGAGCCAGTTCCTGGACCAGGCTTGCAGACGGTCTAGTCCCTTTATAGTCCTGTCTGTTCCTCATCCGATTTAATTCACCTTATTAACTTCACATCATCTGCAAACAGATGATCTTAAACTTGCTTGGATTGAATCTGACTGCCTTTCATTCCACAAAGGATATATGACCTCTGAATAAATAAAACAACTGTGAACAACTTCATTATTTTCTTGATGCTTTGTATGTTATGGCTAGAACGTTTCATGGGTTTAGGCTCTGTTTGCAAAAATATTGTTGATTCTGTGCAATAAGTGGTAAATGCATCTGGTCAGCTTAAAATCTTTAGCACAGAAGTGTTTACGTTAAAATAAATACTCTATCGACCTCATGTTGAATAAGGCCTAATATGCCAATTTTATTCATCAAATTCGTTTGTGAAATAAAATAAGAACATATCATCTGTTTAGAATAAGTCAAGGTGTTGGAATTTATTTGGTTATCCTTGGTTAAATGTACCTATAACAACTGTGTGCTCCCCAAGAACATTGTAAAATTAAAACGCTATATAAGTAAAGCTTAGTATCATTTACTTGCTTAAAATCTGGTAGAAACTGAGAAAATTGTAATACTACTCTTCTTTTCTCAATTATGGTGTATCAAGATCATCTCTCTTGGTATTTCCCTATCATTGATCTGAAGTCTCAGGATTAAAATACCACAATAATAAAGAGAATGTATTTCAAGTATTCCAGGAATATCTTAATGTGGGTTTGAATACTCTTCTGAAGGTAAGTTTGTTTAGCAACACACCAAGTCGACATTTCGTCAAAAAAAAAAAAAAAAGAGGCGACGATTCCATCACTTCATCTAAGTTTCGCATTGCAAGTCAGTATTTTATATATCAAGTAGATGATGCGCTCTCTGAAAACACGTTTTGCGCACAAAATTAACGATATTTGGACCAGATCGACGTTTCGTTTGCTAGATCGACATCTGCCATCCAGATCAATATTCTCCTCCACAAATCGACGTTTCGCACACCAAGTAGGCGTTTCGCTCATGAATTATTTACCACTGAGGCCTTGTGCCTTGAAATGTGATGTTATTTTTCAAGTCGTTGCATATTCAGGACGGGAAAACTAAAGCAATATATTCCGCGTCATGAAGTCAAGGCAAATGGCTGGAGACGTGAGTTATTAAGTGCGTCTTCCATTGTGTATTGGCAGGAACGCTACTCCTCCGCCACCTCCTCCAGTATGTCGTGAATTATGAGACACTGGCCGCGATCTCAAGAGAGTACATCATATTGGCTGCGGTGCACTGGGAAAGGGAACATTGGATGGGAATGGGAGCCAGAAGGGGACTTCGAGAGGGGACAGGGGAGGGAAGAAAAGCCGTACAGGACTGAAGGAGACTGGCGTTGAAGGAGAGATCAAAACGAAGATGGGAAAAATATGGATGTGAGGTACTTATATATATGTACCCACCTATATGTGGTTGCAGGGGTCGATTCACAACTCCTGACCCTGCCTCTTTTCATATCTGTTCTTAAAGCTATGTATGGATCCAGCCCCGACTACTTCACTCATTTAAAATTATTTAAATATCATTGTCATTTATTTAATCATAGATGCTCTCAGTTCCTCTATGATCCCCAGCCTCCAAAGAGATGCCAGGAACTTTTCCCAATATATAGCTGCATTCTTTGATGCAGCAACATTGTACATTTCTGCTGCAGAACTGTCCTCCAGCTTTCTTGCATTGAATGTTTTTTCTACCAAAATTGCAATAAATTATTTTATATCTGATCATACAAAGAGATGAAAGATTCCTGAGATTTTTAGTGGATTGATATATTACACGAATTAGCAGGAAATTACCTGATAGCTCTAGTAACTGTCTTAGCAATTTTCACACCTCTATAAAAGGGGCCCATTTAAAGGGGAAGCATCTGTAATTTCAAGGAAGACGGCCATAGTTTATTCCACAGGAGTCTGAGACAAATGCTGATTTAACCATCAGAAAAAGAAGGAAAAAATAGGCCCTAATTCCTTGGTTTGGAACCACATTTAAGACAGTTAAACACATTCATTTTAGAGTCTAGTTCTTGGTTATGTACAATTGCCTCAACTAAAAACGAATATAATTTGAACAACCCACCACTGTTATTGTATAATGAACTCCTATCACGCTCAATAAATGCCGATTCAACAATATTCTGCTCAAGCCAAGAGGAACAAGGGACAATGACTCTTTGCCAGGTTACTGCAAGCTTTAACCTGGCTGAAAAATCACATTCAACTCCTGTGCAGTACGTATCAAGTGTTGTGATATCCTTACATCTAGAGGTTTGCCAGTCTGTCCCACATAGGATAAGTTGCAAGCACTTCTTGTTGCAATGGTTGTAATCATTGCAACCATTGATTATAAATTTAATATCAGAATGCTTCTAACAGTCCCTGAATTCGTAAAAAACAACTTGCATATTAAATCTTTTAAGGGCATTCAACATCTCAGATAAATTCTCACTGTATGTGAGAACCTACTCACTAGCAAAATAATTAATATATATGTGAAGTTATATCATAGTATAGTCTGATCGAATTTTTGATAGTTGCCATGTAATGTTTATTAGGCTACTATTACAATGTCAGTGCTCGTGGGTTGGCTGTTTTTCTTATTCTATAATATTCAATCTTTCTGGCTATGGGTATTGGCATGCCTGGGGGCACTTTCTGCTTCCTGCCTCGTGGCTCTCGCCTTTTTACCTCACTCCAGCAAAGGCGCTCCCTGTGACTGTATTTGCTTCGACATCATCCTCTTTTCTGCAACTTTACAAGCTCCTGATAATGTGTTGATTGCAACACGAAAGGCCTATAACTATCATTCAACTCCCTCCAGTGGTTGGTTTGCACTGCTCCTGAACAAATGGCCAATAGACATTTGGCCGACAGACATTTCACCAACGGACATTTGGCCGAACGGACATTTCACCGAAGGACATTTGGCCGAATATCGGATAACCTGAATATCAAAATGGTATACAATACCGACAAGTTAGTTAATGAGACACATAGGCAGCAGTTAGGCATCTTTACTCCGAAAAGTTTCGCCTACACAGTAGGCTTCTTCAGTCGAATTCAGAAAGTAGGCAGGAGCAGTAGAGATGTGAAAACGATGTAATCAGTCCATCACCCTAGAAGACGTAGATTTGAGGATGTCAGTCCCTCAGTCCCTCTTGGTATAGATGAGAAATCACCTTGGACAATTTTTTTTCAAGTGAGAATGGTTTGATCTGAGAGGGACGTGACCTCTCAGTGATCTACTCTACGTCTCTCCTTCCGACAGTATATAAATCTCCACACTGTCGCTTGATCCTCACATTGTTTCAGACTAAGGAATAGAACACTTCTCCAGGCTGAGGGACTGACAGCCTCAAATCTACGTCTTCAAGTGTAATGAACTGATTACATCGTCTTCACATCTCTACTTCTGCCTACTTTCTCTACTCGACTGAAGAAGCCTACTGTGTAGGCGAAACGTTTCGGATTAAAGATGCCTAACTATTGCCTATCGGATAACCTAAACTATTCTAACCTAACCTACCATAACCTAACTTATCCTAACCTAACCTAACATATCTTAACCTATCCTAACCTAACTTATGCTAACCTAACCTATCCTAGCCTCTCCTAACATATGCTAACCTATCCAAACATAACGTATCTTAACATACCCTAACCTAAGCTAACTGAACCTAACCTAACTTATCCAAACCTAACCTAACCTATCCTAACCTATCCGAACCTAACCTATCCTAACCTATCCGAACCTAACCAAACCTATCCAAACTTAACCTATCCTAACCTAACCTAACCCAGATATCCGATATTCGGTGAAATGTCCCTTCGGCCAAATGTCCGAATAGGCAAAACTTGCGATTTTTGCTTAAATAAAAGCTGCATAACCCTTGTGGTTTAGCGCTTCTTTTGATAATAATAATAATAATGCTTAAATAGCAACACTGTTCTTGCTGAATAAGGCAAACGAAAATTTGTATATGCAAATTGGAATAGGCTAAATTAAATTGCGCTTGTTATAATAAGGTTAGGTAAGTTTTCAAAGGTTCTTTTGGTACAAAATTATTAACATTACATTAACACAATTGAAAAAAATATATATCTAAACGTATAAGAGAAAATTGTAGAAATTACTTAATTTTAAATGAGTTCTTCCTAATTGACCAATTTTACCTATTCGGCACGACATATGAATGTTTAGAATTCACAGAACAGGCGAAGAGGCATATATAAACATTTATATATATACTGTATATAACTCTGAATAGGTGAATGCGAATAAAATGAGCAATTTCCTCACCATTGCCAATTAATTTAGTTATGTCCTGAGCTGCATGCACATATGTATGATAGTAATGTTCTGTGTTGCATGCACATATGTATGATAGTAATGTTCTGTGTTGCATGCACATATGTATGATAGTAATGTTCTGTGTTGCATGCACATATATATGATAGTAGTTATGGCCTGTGTTACATGCACATATGTATGATAGTTATGACCTGTGTTGCATGCACATATGTATGATAGTTATGACCTGTGTTGCATGCACATATGTATGATAGTTATAACCTGTGTTGCATGCACATATGTATGATAGTTATGACCTGTGTTGCATGCACATATGTATGATAGTTATGACCTGTGTTGCATGCACATATGTATGATAGTTATGACCTGTGTTGCATGCACATATGTATGATAGTTATGGACTGTGTTGCATGCACATGTGTATGATAGTTATGGCCTGTGTTACATGCACATATGTATGATAGTTATGACCTGTGTTGCATGCACATATGTATGATAGTTATGACCTGTGTTGCATGCACATATGTATGATAGTTATGACCTGTGTTGCATGCACATATGTATGATAGTTATGGACTGTGTTGCATGCACATATGTATGATAGTTATGGCCTGTGTTACATGCACATATGTATGATAGTTATGACCTGTGTTGCATGCACATATGTATGATAGTTATGACCTGTGTTGCATGCACATATGTATGATAGTTATGGACTGTGTTGCATGCACATATGTATGATAGTTATGGACTGTGTTGCATGCACATATGCATGATAGTTATAGACTGTGTTACATGCACATATGTATGATAGATCTTGTATAGTTTCGTTACTAAATAATTCAATAAAATTGTCAAAGAGAGACGTAATATGTATTGATGGCTCATTTTGTACTGAGGTATTGGGTTGTTTTGGATGTCCTGCTTTATCCAGTTACACACAGTGTTGGACACTACCTGGTTATACAAGTCAATATCATGCACACTTGCTTCTCTTCTTCTCTGCTTCTTTTTTCTAATTCAGCATCGATAGATTGTGGTGATCCGACACAATGAACATATTCGCTTTCATCCTCCGCTTCACCGATTGATTCACACTGACTTTATTTATCTACTTCAAGATCTTCCAAACCATAGTGATGTCCTGTGGGGTCTCTGGTTTTAACTTGAGATGCCAAGAAGGCATCTCAAGTTAA
The DNA here is from genome assembly GCA_009830355.1 of Cherax destructor. Classification (NCBI taxonomy): domain Eukaryota; kingdom Metazoa; phylum Arthropoda; class Malacostraca; order Decapoda; family Parastacidae; genus Cherax; species Cherax destructor. The sequence goes on along the minus strand of WNWK01003248.1, from coordinate 149,652 downwards.
CAGGAAACAGGACAAGTGTTTCCTGACATAGGTCTTAGTCAGATGATGATCCACAGTTGGAGCTTTTGGTCATCTGACCGAGACCTTCCCCTGGCTTACCGGTCCACCCCTTTAAAATTTATGGTCATAGTTGACAAGACAGCACAATTTTAGAATTACCAAAAATCAAAATTATTCACATACCCAATGTATAAATGACTGGTTATCATGAACCAGAAATCTTTTGCTCTTAATTAATATGGGTCGGGATGATTTGTCGTAGCATGGGCCAGGAATTTCTTTTGAACATAATGTGGGCCGGAAAGATACGTCATAGCGTGGGCCAGGTATCCCTTTTCTCATGTAAATTCACATATCAAGTATTGTTACTAATAAGCGTCTCACTAACTTCATTTGCATATGATAATAATGCTCAGACATTCAACTGTGTATTGTAAACTATCCGAAAAACGTATGGACATTTAGGAGACGTGAAAGATGTGGGACCTTCCGTGGACAAACCGGCTAGGACTCGTGCCAACCAATGGGATCCAAGACAAGACAGCTACGTCACAGATGCTGCTTCTCTCAAAAACCTTCTCATTGATAACAAAAAAGGCACAATACCGTGACTGGAACAATACACAAATAACCCGCACATGGGAGAGAGGAACTTACCACAACGGATCGGTTAATGATGAGCTTTCTTCAATTAAAGCTTTGTCTTGATTTTAAGTTTAATGTGTCAGTCTTATTAATCATATTAGTTTATGTTTCTTCTGATAAAACATAAATCAGGGCGTTCGACTTTATTGTGTTACTTGAGTTTAAATAAGTGTAATGTATTTTTATATACCAATAACAAATGAGTGCTCTAAAGACAACCTATAAAAAAAGTATAACCAGGCACTTAAATAAAACTTAATTTTTCATATTTATTTATTTATTTACTTACCTTGTTGTTTACTTATTTTAAACACTGGTCAGTCTTAGATAAAAGGCTGGACTGATTTTGTCCTAGGTACGTCCCATTTTTTTTTTCATATGAAGAAAAATTGGAAAACTGAAAGACTTCTCTTCATGAAATAATATCTGAGAATCACATCTGATTAACTTCAACCCATCCAAGCTGATACTACACCTTCAGTGCGGCTTCAAACATCGGTCTTCTGGTCTCTCTGAAAAGTTTCAATTAGATTGGGGCTGTGTATGTCCCAATTTGCTTTTTTTTATTATTGAAGATATTTGGATATTAGGTTCTATTTGATGATTTGTGAATACCTAATAATTCACGTCATGTCTTCCACGTTAATATTAACTTCCTTTGGGACTTATACCGTACTTTGCTCTCCTTCACCCGTGTTCACTGACGCACACGGGACTGCCGTACTTTGCTCTCCTTCACCCGTGTGCACTGACGCACACGGGACTGCCGTACTTTGCTCTCCTTCACCCGTGTGCACTGACGCACACGGGACTGCCGTACTTTGCTCTCCTTCACCCGTGTGCACTGACGCACACGGGACTGCCGTACTTTGCTCTCCTTCACCCGTGTGCACTGACGCACACGCGACTGCCGTACTTTGCTCTCCTTCACCCGTGTGCACTGACGCACACGGGACTGCCACTATGCAATACGTAGAAATCTTTCTCGGATCGTTGAGTGACCGAATTTCTTCTAGTTTATTTACGGGATTGTGGAGAATTGATAATGATTTCTTTTAGTGTTTGTACTTAAAGAGGCAAACAAAGAGTCTGAAAAAAAAAAAACTGGGTTGATTCTTATTTCTGCAACGCCACTGACAAATTTTATGTTAAAATTATAGTCTGCTTGTTAGTACCTAATCTTGATGTTTTACAACATTTTCATGCTGTTTCACAAACTTTTAGTTTCTAACATAGTTTGCGCTGATCTACGCAAACTACTGTTGTTATCTATACCCATTATTAAGACCAATTAATTTGACTGACATTTATCAGTCAAATTAATTGGTAAATATACTGAAAGGTGTGAGTCTTTCAGTAAATCTCTCAGAGGTTAAAGAATATTTGATAGTAACTAGATGGAATGTGGCTTTTGTCACCCTAATGCAGTCAATATTCCTTAAACCTATCCTATTCCAGTCAACACGAGTTAAACGTGCACTAGAACTGCTAATAAGCCTTAATGCAATCGACAAGACGTAAACCTAATCTAGAACAGTCAGTATTCCTTGAATCTACCCTTATGGAGCAAACATTCCTTAAATCTACCCTAGTGCACTCGACAAGACTTAAACTTACCCTAATGTATTCCATTTGCTTTTCTTAAAGCAGTCAACAAACCCTGTAAGTTTCCTTAGTGTAGTCGACAGACTTAAAACTTACCCGTCATGAGCACAGCTGATACTACCTCCGTCAGCTTCTTCAATCCAGATATATAGTGCGATATAGTTTCTTCATATTCACAGATCAAAATAATACTTAATTCTCCTAATTTATTGTGTTGCTTCATAAAGTTTTACTGTAACAAAAATATTTTTACTTATATTCGTAATGATTCAGTCCACCACACGTTCAACTAAATAAAAAATGAAATTGTGAAGAAATGTTGTCAGCTTCTGCAAAGTTTGCTTTTAAAAGACAGGATGAGCCCATGGTTCACCCAAAGGTGCAGAGAAGCCAAAACCAAGTGTGCAAGGGAATGGAAGAGGTACAGAAGGCAAAGAACCCCGGAGAATAAGGAGAGCAGTCGTAGAGCCAGAAATGAATACGCACAGATCAGAAGGGAGGCCCAAAGACAGTACGAGAATGACATAGCAGCGAAAGCCAAATCTGACCCAAATCTGCTGTACAGCCACATCAGGAGGAGAACAACAGTCAAGGACCAGGTGATCAGGCTGAGGAAGGTAGGAGGGGAGGTCACAAGAAATGACCGTGAAGTGTGTGAGGAGCTCAACATGAGATTCAAAGAGGTGTTCACAGAGGAGATAGAAGGGCCTCCAGAAAGGAGAGGTAGGGTACACCATCAAGTGCTGGACACAATTCACACAACTGAGGAGGAAGTGAAGAGGCTACTAAGCGAGCTAGATACCTCAAAGGCGATGGGGCCGGATAACATCTCTCCATGGGTTCTGAGAGAGGGAGCAGAGGAGATATGTGTACCCCTAACAACGATCTTCAACACATCTATCGAAACAGGGCAACTACTTGAGCTATGGAAGACAGCAAATGTAGTTCCAATTTTTAAAAAAGGAGACAGGAATGTAGCAATAAACTACAGACCAGTGTCACTGACATGTATAGTATGCAAGGTCATGGAGAAGATAGTCAGGAGAAGAGTGGTTGAGCACACAGAAAGGAATGAGCTTATCAACGACGGCCAACACGGTTTCAGGGACAGGAAATCCTGTGTCACAAACCTACTGGAGTTCTACGACAGGGTGACAGCAATAAGACAAGAGAGAGAGGGGTGGGTAGATTGCATATTCTTGGATTGTAAGAAGGTGTTTGACACAGTTCCACACAAGAGATTAGTGCAGAAGCTGGAGGACCAGGCAGGGGTAACAGGGAAGGCACTACAATGGATTAGGGAATACCTGTCAGGAAGACAGCAGCGAGTCATGGTACGTGGCGAGGTGTCAGAGTGGGCGCCGGTGACGAGCAGGGTTCCACAGGGGTCAGTCCTGGGACCAGTGCTGTTTCTGGTATTTGTGAACGACATGACGGAAGGAATAGACTCCGAAGTGTCCCTGTTTGCAGATGATGGGAAGTTGATGAGAATAATTCAATCGGACGAGGACCAGGCAGAACTACAAAGGGATCTGGACAGGCTGCAAGGCTGGTCCAGCAATTGGCTCCTGGAGTTCAACCCCACCAAGTGCAAAGTCATGAAGATTGGGGAAGGGAAAAGAAGACCGCAGATGGAGTACAGAAGTACACCAGGAACATCTCCTGAGGCGCACATCAACCAAATAACTGCTGCAGCATATGGGCTCCTAGCAAACCTAAGAACAGCATTCCGACATCTTAATAAAGAATCGTTCAGGACCCTGTATACTGTGTACATTAGGCCCATACTGGAGTATGCAGCACCAGTTTGGAACCCACACCTAGCCAAGCACGTGAAGAAGCTTGAGAAAGTGCAAAGGTTTGCAACATGACTAGTCCTGGAGCTAAGGGGTATGTCCTACGAGGAGAGGTTAAGGGAAATCGACCTGACGACACTGGAGGACAGGAGAGATAGGGGGGACATGATAACAACATATAAGATACTGAGAGGAATTGACAAAGTGGACAGAGACAGAATGTTCCAGAGATGGGACACAGCAACAAGGGGACACAGTTGGAAGTTGAAGACTCGGATGAATCACAGGGATGTTAGGAAGTATTTCTTCAGTCACAGAGTGGTCGGGAAGTGGAATAGTTTAGGAAGCGATGTAGTGGAGGCAGGCTCCATATATACCTGGTATGATAAAGCTCATGGCGCAGGGAGAGTGACCCAGTAGCGGCCAGTGAAGAGGCGGGGCCATGAGCTGTGACTCGACCTCTGCAACCACAACTAGGTGAGTACAACTAGGTGAGTACACACACACACACACACCCACAGCACCAAGCTTCGAGATGGTAATAGCAGTTGTAGGAAAGTGTCCAGTAATTATATATGTATACTATATACAGTGGTACCCCGACTTACGATGGTCCCCAAACTCACCCTTTTATGTAAGTTTATTTTTTTAAATTCTTTTGTAAGTGTAATTTTGGGGGTCTAAAAGGACTAGTCTATTTTACATCATTCCTTATGGGGATAAATTCGTTTGGTAATGGCACTTGAACAGCATTCTCGAACGAAAAAATATCGTTAAGTCGGGGTACCACTGTATATATTATAGAACAATAGTAATAAAAAAAATTTGTATTGTTGGTTTGTGTAAACAAGTTTTGTAAATAATATAATGATAATGTTTGTGCGTTTATTGTGTTGCATACAACGAGTGTCTGTATGTACTACATTGCACCTTTGGTCTCACAGGCCACATAAGTTACTTGGAAAATACAAAAACCCATCGAATGGGAGTAAATATAAGTGTACCGGGTGAGCGGCATTCACTGCTGTTGCCATACATAGCTCATTTTCTGCCAACTTTACGCCTCTATATCTTGGTAAGTATTGATCGCAAAGAAATTTTTTAGGCTTTAATCACTCAGCAAATTAATCCTAACATTTTGGTAAGGCAAAAAAAATTTTGTTTTCGAATATTTTGTGACATAGGAAGACAGTTTCAGAATAGGGCTTGCGACAGTCAAAGGGTTAAATTGCTGGGAACTCCTCAAAATGCTAAATACTCATTGGAGCGGAGGAGAGATACATGAAAATGTGTGTGTGGAAGGTACTAGAGGACCTAGTCCTAAATCTAAACATCCATAACAACATACTGGCGTGAGACATACGAGAGAAAATGTTAAACCCTAGTAAAAAGCAGGAGCACTGTGGGGACAAGAGGACATTGTATAAACATTGTGTACCTACAGCAAGGTAGAAAATGCAGAAATATTTTTCACTCCTGCAGAAGGCCGCGCAGACCACCTAACCGACATTAGTACAAATCCCATTGATTTCGAAAAAGAAATGGACAACATGCCCACTCACTCAGCACCTGGACCAGATTCATGGAATGCTTTATTTATAAAACAGTGCAAAGTACCATTAGCAAGAGCCCTTAGTATTCTGTGGAGAAAGAGCTTAGATCTAGATGAAATACCAGAGGCCTTAAAGAGTGCAGACATAGCTCCTTTGCATAAGGGAGGTAGTAGAGCACTAGCTAAAAATTACAGACCAGTAGCCCTCACTTCTCACGTAAAAATCTTTGAAAGAGTGATGAGACGGCAGATTACAAACTTCATGGACCAGCACAACCAACATAACCCGAACCAGCATGGCTTCAGAGCAGGACGATCATGCCTGTCACAGCTGCTGAACCATTATGACAATTATGGAGGCATTGGAGGACGACCAAAACGCAGATGTGATTTACACAGATTTTGCAAAGGTGTTTGACAAATGCGATCATGGAGTGATAGCGCACAAAATGAGGGCCATAGGCATTACTGGGAAGGTAGGCAGATGGATATTTGAGTTCCTAACACACAGAACACAAAAAGTAGTAGTGAACAGGGCAAGATCCAGCATCAGCGAGGTCAAAAGCTCAGTGCCCCAAGGCACTGTCCTGGCACCTCTGCTGTTTCTCATCCTCATAGCAGACATAGATAAAAACACCCAGCACACTTTTGTATCATCATTTGCAGATGACACTAAAATAAGCATGAAAGTCACTACGGTAGAAGACACTGAAAAATTACAGGAGGACATAAGCAGGGTCTTCCAGTGGGCAGTGGAGAACAACATGACGTTCAATGGTGATAAGTTTCAGCTGCTTAGGTATGGAAAAAATGAAGAACTCAAAAGGAACACTATATACAAAACGCAAGAGGGACACCACATAGAACGAAAGGAACACGTAAAGGACTTGGGAATAATTATGTCTGCTGATCTGTCTTTTAAAGACCATAACAAGACAAAGATCACAACAGCCAGGAAGATGACGGGGTGGGTATTGAGAACTTCAAAACAAGGGAAATAATGCCGATGGTGACACTCTTCAATTCGCTAGTGCTCCCTCACTTAGAATACTGCTCTGTGCTGACGGCCCCGTTCAGGACAGGAGAAATATCAGAGCTGGAACAAATTCAGAGATCGTTTACGGCTCACATTGAGCCATTGAAACATCTAAATTATTGGGAACGCCTTCAAGTCTTGAACATGTACTCATTGGAGCGGAGGAGAGAGAGATACATGATAATATATACTTGGAAAGTACTTGAGGGCCTGGTCCCAAATCTGCACACTGCCATAACAACATACTGGAGTGAAAGATATGGGAGAAAGTGTAAAATAAACCCAGTGAAGAGCAGGGGTGCGGTGGGGACAATACGGGAGCATTGTATTAACATCCGGGGTCCCAGACTATTCAACATCTTACCAGAAGATATCCGAAACATGGCTGGAACCAGTGTAGAAGCCTTCAAGAGGAAACTGGACAAGTATCTTCATCGGGTGCCAGATCAACCAGGCTGTGATGGATATGTGGGGCAGCGGGCCTCCAGCAGCAACAGCCTGGTTGACCAGGCAAGCACCAGACGAGCCTGGCCCATGGCCGGGCTCAGAGAGTAGATACTCTCGAAAGTCTTCAAAGGTATATCAAAGGTAACCCTTTACCAGAAGATATCAAGCTGCTGGAACAAGTGTAGAAGGCTTCATGAGGAAACTTGACAAGCACCTCCACCAAGGGCCAGATCAGCATGGTTGTGAAGAATATGGGGGCCAGTGAACCACCAGAAGCAATAGTCCAGTTGACCAGGCAAGCACCATACAAGTCTGACCCAGTGTTGAACAGTAGGAATAGGAAAACTCTTAAACCTCTTTAAAGGTACATATATCAAAGTTTACCCCAGATAATTCAGATAGAGAATCATTGATTACCACTTGATGTGACTGAATAGCAAAATATGATTCCAGAAGTAACAGTACAGTATCCCTAAGACCACAGTTGAAAATATCACTGTCATTAATCTATGACTAGTGATATCAAATGCAGCAGAGAGGTCTAACAAAATTAGCAGAAACTCATTTCCTAAACAAGTATTCAGTATCATATTATTGTAAACTTTGCATAAATATGTCTCAGTTGAGTGATATGGTCTGTATGCGGACTGAACACACAGTAAACTTTACTCTGTTAAAGAAAAAAAAAGAATTGGTCAGTAATATATTCAATCAATTTAGAAAGGATCATAAGATTTGAAACAGAATAAAAGTTTGACATAATTCCTGAATCAACAGAAGGCTCCTCGGAGAGCAGAAGAACTGTGGTAAGCATCTGCTTTGAAAATGATTACAGTAATCAACACAGTTATTAGAAAGAGCAGCATTTTCATATGTGGGCAAGATTTATAAGATCTAATTCAAAGTATTTTTAATTAGAACCTCTAATATGCCCCACAACCCCTCCTCAGCAACTAGAGCAAACTGAGAAAAGGTAACTTGTGATAAATTATGATCTGGAACAGTCACAGAGAGCTCTGCACCTACTTGAGTTGAATCTAGATCCAAACAAAAATTCTCCTTTTCTGATCAAAACATTTAGAGACGGCTGAGGTCAGCTGAAAAGTTGAAATAAAGATACCATATTGATGGTATGCAATAATGACTAGTTGATTAATAAGACATTGCTATAACGATGTGTTATTTGGAGTTTTGGAGGCGTGGGAATGCAATGATAAGGCTTCGGAGGCTTCTTACTTTATTTGTATTAAAGGTGCGAGTACACAGGCTGCGTGTCTGTGGCCATGGCCAAGGGCCATGCCTTGCGAGGGAGACGAGTTAGGCCTGTTGACTGACTGTTGTCTAGGCGCCAAGTGAGGGAGAGGCAGGGGTGAGGCAGACTCACATGGGTATGCCTACAGGCTTGCCCTCTGGCAGAAACTATGGGAACTAGCATGGCACGAAATATGAACTCAGCTGGCAGACAGCATGGGCTGTCTGTGCAGACAGTCAGGCTGTCTACATCGCTCGGTCACGCACCTATGGTCCCGACCATGAATGGCATTAAAAAAAACTCGGGTCTCTCTCTCGCAAGAACAGGTCACAGAACACGAAAGAAAAATACATATATACATAAACATATGGACATAGAAAAAAAACTTCCTCCAGAGAGGGAAGAAAAAAACGGTGTGCTTCGTGGTCTAAGGCAGTGAGCGTCGATGCAGCACTGCACGCCTTCCTGCGTCTGGATACATACTGCAACACGGGAGACAGCTTCGGCTGAGCTGCGACGTAACAGGGTACGGTCTCCTCTGAGATGTGAAGCAGACATCATAGTAGTCGCTGCAGGGGTTCACTCAACCTGGGGCACAACTGCTGGTGCCCTCGAGTGAGGCGTCGTCAGTAGTCGCAACAGGACAGGACTGGCAAGCGACTCAGGAGGACATTCCTCGACTGGTACTGTCGCTGCTGGCGAGTGTGGATTGAGTCGTGACAGGGACGACTCGGCAAAACATCTGGAGGTCATAACAGCATACACCATACTGCAGTGAGTGGGCTAGCAGTCAAAGTGACATCATCTTTGTGCAGGCTGCTCACTGAAGCTGTGACACGAGGCTGACAGTCGCCTGCCAACAGGCTTAACTGCGGCTTGGCGAGTGACATCTCTCGACAGTAGAAGTTACAGCAGAGGGCAGTGTAAGCGTCCCCAAACTGGTCATCTGCAATAACTGGACTGACGGTCTGGAGGTGAAGTGGAACGGTCTTGATGGGAGAATCGTCGCGGGTACGATTCAGCAAAGGCATCTACGAGCGGCGAACAATAAGAGCTTTCTGTAAAGGGCGCTCGAACGCTCGTAATTGACGCCTGGACTGACAAATGTCAGCTGTCAAGCGCGCGGGGCGCTGGTCACACAGGGTGACAAAGTAAGACACAGGTGCTACATAGGACACACGAGAAACTGCACACATACTGCACATGTGGTACAACATGGCTTACTAGCAAATGACGCTTTTCTGTGTAAAAATCGTCACTAAGCAATACTCGAACATTTGAGAATACTGACTGAGAGGAATAATTAATGAACACTCGACTTATATCTTCTCTCAAACTTCTCGACAAATAATGAAAATAAAATGCACACGGTGAAACTACAGCACTCGGGACATCATATGGGTGATACTGTATCAGGCGTGACATCGCGAGTGACGTCAGCAGACATCGCGAGGAACGTCAGGCAATATCGTGGGTGACGTCGCGAGGTGACGTTCTGGTGTGACATGATGGATGTCATGGGGTGACATCGCGAAGTGACATCAGTGGAGTGACGCCTACAGGCTTGCCCTCTGGCAGAAACTATGGGAACTAGCATGGCGCGAAATATGAACTCAGCTGGCAGACAGCATGGGCTGTCTACATTGCAGCACTTAGGTATCTTTATTGCTGAAACATTTCACGTGTACAACAGATTTCCTCAGTCCGATACAGGTGAATGCAGTACAGTGGAACCCCGAGTTTCAGCTGCCCTGAGTATCTGCGGGTTCAAGGTTAGACCCCTTTTTTTGGCTAAATTTTGTCCCGAGTTTCGCACTGTGCCCATTGTTTCGGCCCTCGTACCAGACCTGTCCGCCTACCCGCACCTGCGTGCCTCTCCATGCAGCCGTCGTGAGTCAGTCTGGCTTTGTTTCTCCTTGAGTGAACATTACATTATATACTAGGCATTTAGAGTGCCCTAGAGCGATAAAATGCATATACAGTACAATCATTACTTACCTTAAAATATTTTTAGTCTTAACCCTTTCGGGGTCAGTGCCGTACTAATATGTTTTATGAGTAGGGGTTGGTGCCGTACTAGTACGCGTAAATTCTAGCGGCTTTAAATTAATCAGGAAACGGCTGGTAGGCCTACATATGAAAGAATGGGTCTATGTGGTCAGTGTGCACAGTATAAAAAAAATCCTGCACCACACACTGCATAATGAGAGAAAAACTGACCGTTTTTTTCGTTTAAAACAGCGACTTTGCAATCTATTTTCGTATGGTATTTATTGATGTATTCTCGTTTTCTTGGTCTCATGTGATAGAATGGAAGATATATGTATTACAGAAATAGAGATGATTTTGATTGGTTTGACAATGACAAGTACCTTGAAATTGAGCTCAAAGTAGCGAAAATGTTTGATTTTCGGCGATGTTCAAGAGTAAACAAATCACACCATGCGTCCAATACACATCAACTGGCGAGTCTAATATTCTTGCACAAGTGCGCTGATATTATTTATACCATTTTTACAATGATGCAGTTGTATACATAACAGTAAATCTTCTATTTTTTGTGAGAATAAAAATTAAAAATGGAAAGCAAAAGTAATGTAAGAGGGGCCTGGAGACGTGACTAATGAACAGAGAAGATGTTATTTTAGTGCCAGGAATGTCTGCCTTGTTTATTCTGGACCCTATTTTGAAATTGGCATCGTTTGAAATTTGTGTGAAATTGGCCAAATTGTTATTTTCTGACCACTATTTTGGGTAGTTGAAATTGGTAAATAGGCGGTTTCTTGTACTCAATCGATAGAATAAATGGAGTTCTAGCGAAATAGCTATGATTTTAATGGACTGGAACATTGGAATTGGCCAAAAATAGGGCTCAAAGTGGGTGAAATCGCCAATGTGTAAACATCTTCAAGTCCGATAACTTCGCAAGAGCATAGTTCCATAAATTTTCATTCAAATTTCAAACGTTTGGTGTCGTTATGATCGGAAAAAGATTCTCTATCATTTCATAAGATTTTTTTTTTTTTTTTTTTCAAAAAAATTTCAACCCTGAGAACCTGTTTCCGAGAAAGCCTGTCGACCCCCAAAGGGTTAATGGTCTTAATATAGGGTGCAAGGTGAATAGTAAGGTAGGTAGGTATCAAAGTGTGGTAGGTATGTAACCCCCATCTGGCTACCCCACCCACACATATACTAGGCATTTAAAGTGCCCTAGAGTGATAAATTGCATGTACAGTGCACTCATTACTTACCTTAAAATATTTGTAGTCTTAATGTAGAGTGAGAGGGTAAGTAAACAAGAAGAGTACATGAGAGTGTAGAAGGTTCGCGAGTTTTGTTTTTGTTGTTGTTAGCAGTCCGGACACAAATGGTTTATGTTCACTCCGTCAAGCCAACTGGAAAAACATTTCATATTTATGTTAATTTATATGTTTATATGTTACATAGCTTGTTTATTATATAATTTTGAAAAAAATATCATAGATGGATTAAGCAAAATGTCTATATTAACGTTTTATATGACAATGTGCCTCAGAGTGATTATTTTTGTGTTATTATTATCATTATTTATATGGCATCTTCAAGACTAATAACACACTCTTAGTGATTTTAATGTGTTCCTGCATGCCAGCACAGGCGCAAGTTGTGGAGTTTAAAGCAGTTAAGTTCAGTGACAAAGTGTAGCATTAAGAGTAGCATTAATTAAGAGTGTAGCAATTAAGCGATTAAGCGATAGAAAAAGGACGAAACAAAATAAACTCCTGACAGCATAAGCCGCTCTGCCTATCTTCTGCAAGGTATGTAAATGGTGTACGTACACCAATTCATTTGTACATTATGGTTTTCTTATGAAAGAAGTGGTCTAATGCAGTTAGCATTACAAACTCCATTTTCTCTTATACTAACACGTCTGAAGGAGGAAAGAATGGGAAGACGTTTTCATAGCTGGAGCAAGAATGCCCGCCACCACATACGTAATGACATACAGTGGACCCCTGGATTACGTCATTATTTCGTTCCAGAATGCTGTTCAAGTGCCGTTACCGAACGAATTTGTTCCCATAAGGAATAATGTAAATTAGATTAGTCCTTTTAGACCCCCAAAAATACACTTACATAATTGTTCGAGTTTGGAGCAGTACATAATCCGGGGGTCTACTGTACAGATCTCCCTCCACATACGCGAGGGTTAGGGGATCAAGAGCCTCGTGAATGTTGAAAATTTGCGAATGTTTGGTGCTCAAATATATTGTGGAAAAATAAACACATAAGCAGTATAATGTGATCCTTTATTGACAACGTTTTGCCCACACAGTGGGCTTTATCGAGTCACAGACAGATCTACCTGGAATAAGAGTGACATGAGTATTTATAAAATTTAGTCAGGTGGAGAATGCTGGGTCAGGTGGAGAATGCTTCATGTGACAGTCTTCAAAGTAGTGTGATAGTTTAAAACCTTGTGTGACTTAAAGGACCTGCAGCTCTATGTGGGATAGCGTTGAAGAAGTTTCTTGGCAATAGGTTCAGCTATGTTGTAGAAGCCGTTGTTCTGGTTGAAGTTGTTGGATATACAGATAAGTAATGATTCCAAGATTCTTCGGTATTGAGTGTTGTCTACTCTGGCGATGAGTCTTGCGTTTCTGTAGTTGATTAAATGGTTGTGTAAATTTCAGTGTTGAACACAGGCATTTCTTGAGTCGTCAAATCTGCCTGCGTACTGGTGTTCTGAAATGCGTGTTTGGAGGTCTCTGGATGTTTCGCCGATGTATAATTTGCTGCAGTCATTACAAGGAATTGTGTATACCCCTGCAGTGGATTGAGGCTTGTCCTATCTGTTACTGGTAATGTCCTTGATGGTGGTGGATGTGGAGGTAGATACTCGGAATGAGGTATTGGAAAAAATGTTGGAAACGTGTTTGGCAATGGAGTTGGTGGCGAGGACTATGTATCTTTTCTCGGCAGTATCTTCTCTGGGTGTGTTGAAGATGTTTAATGGCCGTCGTCTACAGTCTCTAATGAAGTGATGAGGATAGTGAAGTTTAGAAAAAAACTTGCTCAATAAGGGAGCATTCTTCCTCAAGGAACTCACTGCTGCAGATTCTGAATGTGCGCAGGAAAAACCTATAATTACACCACGTTTAATCTTTGTGTCGTGGTGAGAGTAGAAGTGGAGAAGATCGTGTTGGTTGGTAGGTTTTCGATAGACTTTAAAACAAAGTTCATGGTCAGCTTTGCAGAGAAGAACATCAAGGAATGGAAGGGAGTTGTCGACTTCTTCTTCTAGTGTGAACTGGATTGATGGCTCAACCTGGTTGAGCTTGTGTTGGAGAGCTTGAATGTTGAAACGTCTGGGAGTAATGATGAGAATGTCGTCAACATAACGGAGCCAGGTGACAGTAGAGGGAATAATAGTGGAAAAACGCTCGGCTTCTAGATGTTCCGATACCAAGTTTAAACGTGGTGTAATTATAGGTTTTTTCCTGCGCGCACTCAGAATCTGCAGCAGTGAGTTCCTTGAGGAAGAATGCTCCCTTATTGAGCAAGTTTTTTCTAAACTTCACTATCCTCATCACTTCATTAGAGACTGTAGACGACGGGCATTAAACATCTTCAACACACCCAGAGAAGATACTGCCAAGAAAAGATACATAGTCCTCCCCACCAACTCCATTGCCAAAAACGTTTCCAACATTTTTTCCAATACTTCATTCCGAGTATCTACCTTCACATCCACCACCATCAAGGACATTACTGACAAGACGAAGAATGAAGGAAGACATGATCGAGGTATACAAGTGGAAAATGGGTATTAACAAAGGGGATATAAATAATGTCTTGAGGATATCTCTCCAAGAGAGAACCCGCAATAATGGATTCAAATTAGATAAGTTTAGATTTAGAAAGGATATAGGAAAGTATTGGTTTGGAAATAGGGTAGTTAATGAGTGGAACAGTCTGCCTAGTAGGGTTATTGAAGCTAGGACCTCAGGTAGTTTCAAATTTAGGTTGGATAAATTCATGAGTGAGAGGGGTTGGATTTGAGTGGGACTTGCACATGAGTAAATAGAATTATCAAAGCTTATTTCTTGGGTAGCTCTGTTAGTGGGATGGATTGTGAAGGACCTGCCTAGTATGGGCCAACAGGCCTGCTGCAGTGTTCCTCCTTTCTTATGTTCTTATGTTCTAGGCCTGTTGGCCCATACTAGGCAGGTCCTTCACAAATCCAACCTACTAACAGAATAAATGCTACCCAAGCAATAAGCTTTGTTAATTCTATTTACTCAAGTGCAAGTCCCACTCAAATCCAGCCCCTCTCATTCATGAATTTATCCAACCTAAATTTGAAACTACCCAAGGTCCTAGCTTCAATAACCCTACTAGTCAGACTGTTCCACTCAAATATGATTGGGTGGCTGGGAATTCGCGAATGTTCGAAGCCCGGGAAAGTGGAATTCGCGAATGTGGAGGGAGACCTGTACATATTTTATTCATTCTAGAGTGCATTACTATTGGTAGAATTACCGACAATATGTTAAGTAAAAGGACACAAATGCAACTAATGAGACATTTTATTGTGGCAACGTTTCGCTCTCCAGGAGCTTTGTCAAGCCATTACAAACAATGCATGGACACACAGGGTATATATAGGTTCAGGGTGAGGTGTAATACTAGTGGTGGTAGAGGTAGTAGTGATATAAGTCGTAGTAGTAGTAGTGATACAATAAGGTATAACAATCAACTTGCACATGAGTAAAAGGTGATAAAAGCAATTACTTGGGTAGTATAAAAATAGGTTAGACAAATATTTCTAGAGTGTTTATCAGGCTTTTATATTGTTTATTATGTCATATTAGATGAATTGTGATAGATAAATAAGCCGTAGAGTTGATAATAGCGTCATATTGAAGTACTATTTTGTCATGCCTCCTGACAGCAGGAACGGATTAATTGGATTTACATTATTTCTTATGGGAAATATTGCTTCGACTTTAGGCTGTTTCGACTTTAGGCCTAGCTCCTGGAATGGATTATGGCTTAAACTCGGGGTTCCACTGTACTTTAAGCAGTAGAAGTAGTGTTGAAATACAACCACTCCTTACTTAATGACGAAGTTCTGTTCTTATGACCACGTTGGTAAACGAATTCGTCGGTAAGTGAGGAGCATGCTATAATGGTAGTGGGTTTGTGTCAACCATCTTTGATATTGTTTTAATATAACCTTTGCACCATTTATAACATTTTTTTTTTTTTCCAACAAGTCGGCCGTCTCCCACCGAGGCAGGGTGACCCAAAAAGAAAGAAAATCCCCAAAAAGAAAATACTTTCATCATCATTCAACACTTTCACCACACTCATACATAATCACTGTCTTTGCAGAGGAGCTCAGATACGACAGCTGAGAAAAGTCCCTCCCAGCTGTCACTATCTCAGACCCCTCCTTTAAAGTGCAGGCATTGTACTTCCCATTTCCAGGACTCAAGTCCAACTAAATCAATTAACTGGTTTCCCTGAATCCCTTCACAAAATGTTACCCTGCTCACACTCCAACAGATCATCATGTCCCAAAAACCATTCGTCTCCATTCACTCCTATCTAACACGCTCACACATGCTTGCTGGAAGTCCAAACCCCTCGCCCACAAAACCTCCTTTACCCCTTCCTTCCAACCTTTTCTAGGACGACCCCTACCCCGCCTTCCTTCCCCTACAGATTTATACGCTCTCCACGTCATTCTACTTTGATCCATTCTCTCTAAATGACCAAACCACCTCAACAACCCCTCTTCAGCCCTCTGACAAATACTTTTAGTAACTCCACACCTTCTCCTAATTTCCACATTCCGAATTTTCTGCATAATATTTACACCACACATTGCCCTTAGACAGGACATCTCCACTGCCTCCAGCCTCCTCCTTGCTGCAGCATTTGCAACCCATGCTTCACACCCATATAAGAGTGTTGGTACCACTATACTTACGTACATTCCCTTCTTTGCCTCCATGGATAACGTTTTTCTCCACAGATACCTCAATGCACCACTCACCTTTTTCCTTCATCAATTCTATGGTTAACCTCATCCTTCATAAACCCATCTGCTGACACGTCAACTCCCAAATATCTGAAAACATTTACTTCTTCCATAATCCCTCTCTCCAATGTGATATCCAATTTTTCTTTATTTAAATCGTTTGATACCCTCATCACCTTTCTCTTATCTATGTTCACTTTTAACTTTCTACCTTTACACACTCTCCCAAACTCGTCCACTAACCTTTGCAACTTTTCTTTAGAATCTCCCATAAGCACAGTATCATCAGCAAAAAGTAACTGTGTCAACTCCCATTTTGCATTTAATTCTCCATAATTTAATCCCACCCCTCTCCCCAACACCCTAGCATTTACTTCTTTTACAACCCCATCTATAAATATATTAAACAACCATGGTGACATTACACATCCCTGTCTAAGACCTACTTTTACCGGGAAGTAATCTCCCTCTCTCCTACACACCCTAACCTGAGCCTCACTATCCTCATAAAAACTCTTTACAGCCTTCAGTAACTTACTACCTATTCCATACACTTGCAACATTTGCCACATTGCTCCCCTATACACTCTATCATATGCCTTTTCTAAATCCATAAATGCAATAAAAACTTCTCTACCTTTATCTAAATACTGTTCACATATATGCTTCACTGTAAACACTTGATCAACACATCCCCTACCCACTCTAAAGCCTCCTTGCTCATCTGCAATCCTACTCTCTGTCTTACCTCTAATTCTTTCAATAATAACCCTGCCATACACTTTACCTGGTATACTCAGTAAACTTCTTCTTTCTTTCTTTCAACACGTCGGCCGTTTCCCACCGAAGCGGGGTGGCCCAAAATGAAAAACGAAAGTTTTCCCTTTTACATTTAGTAATATATACAGGAGAAGGGGTTACTAGCCCCTTGCTCCCGGCATTTTAGTCGCCTCTTACGACACGCATGGCTTACGGAGGAAGAATTCTGTTCCACTTCCCCATGGAGTCAGTAAACTTATTCCCCTATAATTTTTACACTCTCTTTTATCCCCCTTCCCTTTATATAAAGGAACTATACATGCTCTCTGCAAATCCCTAGGTACCTTCCCCTCTTTCATACATTTATTAAACAAAAATACCAACCACTCCAGCACTATATCCCCCCCTGCTTTTAACATTTCTGTCATGATTCCGTCAATTCCAGCTGCTTTACCCCCTTTCATTCTACGTAATGCCTCACGCACCTCCCCACACTCACATCCTGCTCTTCTTCACTCCTAAACGATGTTGTACCTCCTGGCCAGTACATGAAATTAACGCCCCTTTTTCATCGACATTTAAAAGTTCCTCAAAATATTCCCGCCATCTACCCAATACCTCCAGCTCCCCATCTACTAACTCCCCTACTCTGTTTTTAACTGACAAATCCATTCGTTCCCTAGGCTTTCTTACCTTGTTTATCTCACTCCAAAATTTTTTTCTTGTTTTCAGCAAAATTTCTTGACAGAGCCTCTCCCATTCTTTCATCCGCTCTTCTTTTGCACTCTCTCACCACTCTCTTCACCTTTCTTTTACTCTCCACATACTCTGCTCTTCTATTAACACTTCTGTTTTGTAAAAACCTCTCATAAGCTACCTTTTTCTTTTATCACACCCTTTACTTCTTCATTCCACCACTCACTCCTCTTTCCTCCTGCACCCACCCTCCTAAAGCCACAAACTTCTGCCCCACATTCTAATACTGCATTTTTAAAACTATCCCAACTCTCTTCAACCCCCCCACTACTACTACTTGCACTAGCCCACCTTTCTGCCAATAGTTGCTTATATCTCACCCTAACTTCCTCCTCCCTTAGTTTATACACTTTTACCTCTCTCTTACTTGCTGTTGCCATTTTCTTTTTGTCCCATCTACCTTTTACTCTAACTGTAGCTACAACCAAATAATGATCTGATATATCCGTTGCCCCTCTATAAACATGTACATCCTGAAGCCTACTCATCAACCTTTTATCCACCAATACATAATCCAACAAACTACTTTCCTTACGTGCTATATCATACTTTGTATATTTATTTATCCTCTTTTTCATAAAATATGTATTACTTATTACCAAACCTCTTTCTACACATAGCTCAATTAATGGTTCCCCATTTACATTTACCCCTGGCACCCCAAATGTACCTACTACTCCATCCACAACATTTTTACCCACTTTAGCATTAAGATCCCTAACCACAATTACTCTCTCACTTGGTTCAAAACTCCCCACACACTCACTCAACATTTCCCAAAATCTCTCTCTCTCCTCTACACTTCTCTCTTCTCCAGGTGCATAAACACTTACTATAACCCACTTTTCACATCCAACCTTTATTTTACTCCACATAATCCTTGAATTTATACATTTATATTCCTTCTTTACCTGCCATAACTGATTATTCAACATTATTGCCACTCCTTCTTTAGCTCTAACTCTATTTGAAACCCCTGATCTAATCCCATTTATTTCTCCCCACTGAAACTCTCCTACCCCCTTCAGCTTTGTCTCACTTAAAGCCAGGACATCCAGCTTCTTTTCATTCATAACATCTACAATCATCTCTTTCTTATCATTCGCACAACATCCACGCACATTCATTTAGTTTGATATCTTTATTATGCACCCCATACCCATCCTGTGGGCGGTAGTCAAAAGATTACAGAGGTACATAATGGGTCCAGGGACTGGACCTCAAAGTTTGATAGCTGAGCAAGTTACAAAGGTAATGAACTCAGATGGTCACAATCATGACAAGTTACAAAGGTATTTGAAGATTACAGAGGTATATATAGGGTCCAGAGACTGGGCCCCAAAGTTTTGATAGCTGAACAAGGTACAATGGTAATTAATTCACTAGTTACAAGGTAATGAATCATGTAAGTAAATTTACTTACGTCTGTACATGGTTGCACTCATGAACAAATTATAAAGCAATGAGCAATCTATTAGTCTACACCCAGCCACAACTGTAATGAGTTATTGGTGCAAATTTTAATTGTTGGGTCACACACACACACATATACATATACACATACACACGCATACATGTATATACATACACACATACACATACACACATGTACATACACACACACACACACACACACACGTGTCAATGCTTCAAACATCCCACTTTGACGGTTTTCTTCTTCTTTTTAGTAAGCTATACAGGAAAAGGGGTTACTAGCCCATTGTTCCCGGCATTTTAGTTGACTTTTACAACACGCATGGCTTACGGAGGAAAGATTCTTATTCCACTTCTCCATGGATATGAAAGGGAAAAGCAATAAGAACAAGAACTATTAAGATAAAATCAAAGAAAACTCAGATGAGTGTGTATACATAAACGTGTACATGTTTGCGTAGTGTGACCTAAGTGAAAGTAGAAGTAGCAAGACGTACCTGAAATCTTGCATGTTTATGAGACAGAAAAAAGACACCAGCAATCCTACCATCATGTAAAACAGTTTCAGGTTTCTGTTTCACAGTCACCTGGCAGGATGGTAGTACCTCCCTGGGTGGTTGCTGTCTACCAACCTGGAATATTTTTAAATATTTATACAGCAGTGTACTGTATATTGTAATAAACAGAATAGAGGAAATCATCTCTAATATACATTATTTAGATATGCATACTAGTCGGAGAGCCTGTCATAAGTCCGAGTCATCGGTAAACGAGTACGTCGCTAAGTGAGGAGAGGCTGTATAAGTATCAGAAATAAACTTTGGCAGAGAAAGTTTAGGCACACAATCAAGTACTAGTTCATTCAGATGGGCAAACAGGAGTCCCTAATTACCATGACAAAATTCAAGTTTTCCTTGTACTATTCCACCATACAAGCCAACAAATACCTTGTTTACATCTGCTCTGTGGACTTCTGCATAATCACATCATAACAGAGGAGAAAGGAGTCTATGCCACTGAAGTTCTGCACTCCTACAAGACCTTCGTAGCTGAGCAAGAGAGGAATTATTCCAAAGTGCAAATTCACAAATCGGTACACTTTTGGTGATCAAAGGACAGAACTTACTAGTTACAGGCTCAAACAATTCATCATGAATCTTTACTAACTAGTCAACAGATGCATCCACCTTATCTAAGATATCTCTCACCCTCACCAACCTGGTCCAGATCAAGGTTTCTATAATTACCGAAAGACAGTAGACACTCACAGGAAAGTGGGACTGAAATATCAAACCCAAAAGTAAAGACACTATATTCAAATACAGTAATATCAAGAAGTTTTGCATTGACATTGTTAATGGTCAAAGAGTTGGCAATAGAGAGAAACAAGTCTAATATATGGCCACAGGTGTGAGTGGGTGATAACACATTACAGTGGTCCCCCGAGTATCGTAAAAACTTCACTCCAGAAGCCTGCTCAAGCGCCATTACCGAACGAATTTACTCCCTTAAGAAATAATGTCTCGTAGGTTAGTCTATTTCAGACCCCCAAAAATACACTTCCATAAGCACTTACAATATTATACTTACATAATTGTACGATTTCTGGGGTGTGTGTAACTCGGGGGACCACTGTATTCTCAAAATTATTCAAATCTATTAGTTCCAGGAACTTGCATGAATGGGGCTTCTGTTGTGGATAGTCAATCGTTAAACTCACTGACTGAAGATGACCACTTCTTTGCAAAGGACTCAGTAAGAGAACCAAATTTAAAAAAAAAAATAACAGAATCTACGCCAAAAGTGCCAGGACAGTACACGACCATCAGTTTCATAGTCTGGTCATGGCAGTGTTGCTTCCATTTTCATAAATGACAACAGGCTAACCAACTGGTATCTGATGAACGCTTGACAGAATTGAAGAATAAATGACTACAGCCCCACCACCCTGAGCAGCAGCTGACCTTGGAATATGGTAAATTGAAAAAGCCTGGCAAGAGCAGCTGCAGCCAGTTATATCACACTTCAGTACCCATGTTTCTCTCAAACATTAAAATATCAAGAGAAAGAACTGGCACTCTAGAGTAATAAAATCCCTAATTCGTCTTCTTTTTCTTCTTTCAACACGTCGGCCGTTTCCCACGAGAAGGGGTTAGTCGCCTCTTACGACACGCATGGCTTACGGAGGAAGAATTATGTTCCACTTTCCCATGGAGATAAGAGGAAATAAGAACAAGAACTAGTAAGAAAATAGAAGAAAACCCAGAGGGGTGTGTATATATATGCTTGTACATGAATGTGTAGTGTGACCTAAGTGTAAGTAGAAGTAACAAGACATACCTGAAATCTTGCATGTTTATGAGACAGAAAAAAAGACACCAGCAATCCTACCATCATATAAAACAATTACAGGCTTTTGTTTTACACACTTGGCAGGACGGTAGTACCTCCCTGGACAGTTGCTGTCTACCAACCTAATTATTATTATTATTATTATTGTTTTTCACACCCTGCCACACTCATCCACCTGGTCTTCACAATTTCCCTAAAGAAGAGTGCCATTGAAAAATTGTATGTATCTGTGACACCTCCAACTTCATATCAAGTTAATTACCTTTTATTGTTACACCTCTCCCCAAAACCCTAAGATTCTCTCACTTTGTAACCTTATCTATGGATGGTGTATCTCCCACATTCAGAGTGAGAGTAAGGTATATCTGCCTCATGCACACTGTGAGATGAAGGTATGTATGTGTGTGTGTGTAGAGGAGAGAGAGAGATTTTGGGAAATGTTTAGTGAGTGCGTGGGGAGTTTTGAACCAATTGAGAGAGTACTTGTGGTTGGGGATCTCAATGCTAAAGTGGGTAAAAATATTGTGGAGGGAGTAGTTGGTAAATTTGGGGTGCCAGGGGTAAATGAAAATGGGGAGCCTTTAATTGAGCTGTAGAAAGAGGTTTGGTAATAAGTAATACATATTTTATGAAAAAGAGGATAAATAAGTATACAAGGTATGATATAGCACGTAATGAAAGTAGTTTGTTAGATTATGTATTGGTGGATAAAAGGTTGATGGGTAGGCTTCAGGATGTACATGTTTATAGAGGGCAACGGATATATCGGATCATTATTTAGTTGTAGCTACAGTTAGAGTAAGAGGTAGATGGGACATAAGGAAAATGGCAACAGCAAGTAAGAGAGAGGTGAAAGTGTATAAACTAAGGGAGGAGAAAGTTAGGGTGAGATATAAGCAACTATTGGCAGAAAGGTGGATAAATGCAAGTATGAATAGTGGGGGGGTTGAAGAGGGTTGGGATAGTTTTAAAAATGCAGTATTAGAATGTGGGGCAGAAGTTTGTGGCTATAGGAGGGTGGGTGCAGGAGGAAAGAGGAGTGATTGGTGGAATGATGAAGTAAAGGGTGTGATAAAAGAGAAAAAGGTAGCTTATAAGAGGTTTTTACAAAACAGAAGTGTTGTAAGAAGAGCAGAGTATATGGAGAGTAAAAGAAAGGTGAAGAGAGTGGTGAGAGTGCAAAAGGAGAGCAGACGAAAGAGTGGGAGAGGCACTGTCAAGAAATTTTGCTGAAAATAAGAAAAAGTTTTGGAGTGAGATAAACAAGTTAAGAAAGCCTAGGGAATGAATGGATTTGTCAGTTAAAAACAGAGTAGGAGAGTTTGTAGATGGGGAGCTGGAGGTATTGGGTAGATGGCGGGAATATTTTGAGGAACTTAAATGTCGATGAAGAAATGGAGGCGGTAATTTCATGTACTGGTCAGGGAGGTATAACATCTTTTAGGAGTGAGGAAGAGCAGGATGTGAGTGTGGGGGAGGTGCGTGAGGCATTACATAGAATGAAAGGGGGTAAAGCAGCAGGAACTGATGGGATCATGACAGAAATGTTAAAAGTTGGAGTGGTTGGTATCTTTGTTTAATAAATGTATGAAACAGGGAACGGTACCTAAGGATTGGCAGAGAGCGTGTATAGTTCCTTTATATAAAGGGAAGGGTGACAAAAGAAATTGTAAAAATTGTAGGGGAATAAGTTTACTGAGTATACCAGGTAAAGTGTACGGTAGGGTTATTATTGAAAGAATTAGAGGTAAGACAGAGAGTAAGATCGCAGATGAGCAAGGAGGTTTTAGAGTGGGTAGGGGATGTGTAGATCAAGTGTTTACATTGAAGCATATATGTGAACAGTATTTAGATAAAGGTAGGGAAATTTTATTGTGGCAGATGTTGCAAGTGTATGGAATAGGTAATAAGTTACTGAATGCTGTGTGTAGGAGAGAGGGAGATTACTTCCCAGTAAAAGTTGGTCTTAGACAGGGATGTGTGATGTCACCATGGTTGTTTAATATATTTATAGATGGAGCTGTAAAAGAAGTAAATGCTAGGGTGTTGGGGAGAGGAGTGGGATTAAATTATGGGGAATCAAATACAAAATGGGAGTTGACACAGTTACTTTTTGCTGATGATACTGTGCTTATGGGAGATTCTAAAGAAAAGTTGCAAAGGTTAGTGGATGAGTTTGGAAGGGTGTGTAAAGGTAGAAAGTTGAAAGTGAACGAATGTAAGAGTAAGGGATGAGGGTATCAAACGATTTAGATAAAGAAAAATTGGATATCACATTGGAGAGAGGGGGTATGGAAGAAGTGAATGTTTTCAGATATTTGCGAGTTGACTTGCAATCGGATGGGTTTAGGAAGGATGAGGTTAACCATAGAATTGATGAAGGAAAAAAAGGTGAGTGGTGCTTTGAGGTATCTGTGGACACAAAAAATGTTATTTATGGAGGCAAAGAAAGTATAGTGGTACCAACACTCTTATATGGGTGTGAAGCTTGGGTTGTAAATGCTGCAACAATGAGGCAGCTGGAGGCAGTGGAGATGTCCTGTCTAAGGGCAATGTGTGGTGTAAATATTATGCAGAGAATTCGGAGTGTGGAAATTAGGAGGAGGTGTGGAGTTACTAAAAGTATTAGTCAGAGGGCTGAAAATGGGTTGTTGAGGTGGTTTGGTCATTTAGAGAGAATGGATCAAAGTAGAATGACTTGGAGAGCGTATAAATCTGTAGGGGAAGGAAGGAGGGTAGGGGTAGTCCTCGAAAAGGTTGGAGGGAGGGGGTAAAGGAGGTTTTGTGGGCGAGGGGCTTGGACTTCCAGCAAGCGTGTGTGAGCGTGTTAGTTATGAGTGAATGGAGACGAATGGTTTTTGGGACCTGACGAGCTGTTGGATTGTGAGCAGGGTAATATTTAGTGAAGGAATTCAGGGAAGCTGGTTATTATAGATTTAGCCGGACTTGAGTCCTGGAAATGGGAAGTACAGTGCCTGCCTTTTAAAGGAGGGGTCTGGGATATTGACAGTTTTGAGGGACTATTCTAAGCTGTGGTATCTGAGCGCCTCTGCAAAGACAGTGATTATGTATGAGTGAGGTGAAAGTGTTAAATGATGATAAAAGTATTTTCTTTTTCTGGATTTTCTTTCTTTTTGGGTCACTCTGCCTCGGTGGGAGACGGCTGACTTGACGAAAAAAAATTATATATATGTATACATGTACGTATATGCAAAACAATCGCAGACAGGCAATTTTAACAATGCAAGACAAGCCACGGGAGTGGAAATCTTTAGCTCAAGTACTTTCACACTTCTCAGTGCATCATCAGGAGCTGTGTAATGTTGCACAGGCAACAACAGGAGAAGTAGGGTAAGTTTTCAGAGATTGGTAGTGTGGAGTCAGCCAGCTAGTCTCTGAGAGGAACAAGAGGGATGCCACCACACACTGGTCTCTCCCCCACACCCCAAATGGGGTCGAGTGGGGTAGGCCTCACAGTTTTCAGATAACATGAGGAAATACTAGAAGATAGTTAATAGCCAGCCCAAGCTTCCAACCGCCGGGAACAGGTCATGTGTCGCAAAAAAGTTACAATATTGGATCATTACATACCTTCATCTACAACCTTCTATCTAATGAAATAGAGGGGAAAAAATCCCTAATATGTCAACTGGTGTCACAGAACATTCCCGAACAATCAGGAAATACTCGCAGTGTCAGTTATTATACATGTGTGAATTTTTCCTAATCAGGCGTCCTTCATCATAATAACAAGGTTATTCTTAATTTTAATGCCATTCCTATCATTATCATCCTCTAATATCATTATTATATTACCAGACATCCTTTCTCATCATAATTAGGCTATCCATAATTTTAATGCCATTCCTATCATTATTGTCTGCTAATATCATTATCATCGTAACTAGGCTATTCATAATTTTAATGCCATTCCTTTCATTAATATTAACTATCATCTGCTAATATCATTATTATCATCATTATTACCAACAACCTGATTCAATGCCAATCCATAACATTAATAACCGCAAATATCATTATCATCATCATCATAACTAGGCTATTCTTAATTTTAATGTCATTCCTATCATTATTATCAACTATCATCTGCTAATATCATTGTTATTACCATCATTATGATTTATTTAATAATTTTAATGCCATTCCTATCATTATTATCAACTGTCATCTGCTAATATCATTGTTATTACCATCATTATAATACAGTGATACCCTGAGTTTCGTCCAGCTCCCAACTCGAACAATTATGTAAGTGTATTATTGTAAGTGCTTTTGTAAGTGTATTTTTGGGGTCTGAAACGGACTAATCTAATTTACATTATTCCTTATGGGAGCAAATTCGTTTGGTAACGGCACTCGAACAGCCTTCTGGAACGAATTATGTCCGAAATTCGAGGTACCAATGTATTACCAACAACCTGATTCATTAAACCACTAAACTAGTTGCAATCACCATGTTACAACACCTATGTGTACCTTGTACCACTGTACTAAGATGGGCCTCAATAGTTATACCAACGGCAGACCTAACATATTAAATATCGACGTTCGTGACAGACTAAA
The DNA here is from genome assembly GCA_009830355.1 of Cherax destructor. Lineage (NCBI taxonomy): Eukaryota > Metazoa > Arthropoda > Malacostraca > Decapoda > Parastacidae > Cherax > Cherax destructor. The sequence continues at coordinate 123,405 of WNWK01003248.1, read as the reverse complement.
CGACAGGCGTGCCATGGTGTTCAGTTTGCAGACTCTGGTTGAACATAACCAAAACATCACGAAATTCCCTGGCATAAGGAGCAGTTCTGCGCTTTTGTATAACATTGTTGTTTAAGGCTGTGCACAATTGACTCCACTAAATAACTATCGAGTTTGTACAGCCCATAATTTGAGTTATATACAGCATTCCTATCATGTTTCAGGAGGGAGGACTCTATTATGTTTCTTTCCATGATGGAACAGTTGGGTACCCAAGCCCCTCGTCCACCAAACCTCTTTTACCCCCTCCTTCCAACCTTTCCTAGGACGACCCCTACCCCGCCTATCTTCCCTACAGATTTATATGCTCTGTAAGTCATTCTACTTTGTTCCATTCTCTCTAAATGACCAAACTACCTCAACAACCCGTCTTCAGCCCTCTGACTAATACAGTGGACCCCCGGTTTACGATAGTCTCCAAACTCACCCTTTTATGTAAGTTTATTTTTGTAAGTTCTTTTGTAAGTGTAATTTTGGGGGTCTAAAAGGACTAATCTAATTTACATTATTCCTTATGAGAATAAATTTGTTCAATAATGGCACTTGAACAGCATTCTTGAACGAAAATATGACGGGGATCAACAACGTTAAATCACCTTAGACCACTCATAACACAACAAAAGGCCGCAGTCAGAATGATAACAAATTCCCACTCTAGACAGCATACTCCACCAATATTCAAAAGTCTCAAACTACTCACCGTAAAGAACATTCATACTTACTCTTGTGCCTACTACATATATAAAACTTTACACTTTAATATAAACCCTCTGCTCAAAACTCTCCTCACCAACTTTAATAGGACCCATGACCACAACACAAGACACAGATCACTTTTTGATATACCCCGTGTTCATATCAACCTATGTAAAAATTCTATGCACATAAAGGGCCCCAGAATCTGGAATTCATTACCAGTAAATATTAAGATAATCTTGTCTGAAAATCAATTTAAGACTCAACTCAAAAACCACCTACTCACCCAAAACTAAATGATCATACTATAAACTACTTTGAAAAATGCTCATTATTACTTTCCTATACGATAATCTCAATTTTTAATAATATGTTACTATTATGTTACCCCCTACTCATATTATAAGTTAATGTCAAAAATGCTCAATGTTATTTTCCTTAAGATAATCTCAATTCCATATTATCATTCAAGAATCTTAACACCTGTAACAATCTAATATCATTATATAATAATTTAACCCTTTGGGGGTCGGTGCCGTACTAGTACGTTTTATGAGCAGGGGTTGGTGCCGTACTAGTACGCCCAAATTCTAGTTGCCTCAATTTAAGCAGAAAACGTCTGGTAGGCATACATATGAAAGAATGGGTCTGTGTGGTCAGTGTGCGCAGTATAAAAAAAATCCTGCAGTAAACACTGCATAATGAGAGAAAAAAAACTTTCCGTTTTTTTTTATTAAAACAGCGAGTTTGCAGTCGATTTTCGTATGGTTTTTATTTATGTATTCTCGTTTTATTGGTCTCATTTGATAGAATGGAAGATATATTACAGAAATAGAGATGATTTTGATTGGTATGACAATGACAAGTACCTTGAAATTGAGCTCAAAGTAGCGAAAATGTTCGATTTTTGACGATGTTCAAGAGTAAACAAATCACACCATGCCTCCAATAAACATCAACTGGCGAGTTTTATATTCATGCACAAGTGCTCTGATATAATTTATACCATTTTTACAATGATGCAGTTGTATACATAACAGTAAATCTTCTATTTTTTGTGAGAATAAAAATTCAAAATGAAAAGCAAAAGTAATGGAACAGGGGCCTGGAGACGTGACTAATGAACAGAGAACATTTTATTTTAGTGCCAGGAATGTCTGCCTTGTTTACTCTGGATCCTATTTTGAAATTGGCATCGTTTGAAATTTGTGTGAAATTGGAAAATTGCCATTTTCTGACCACTATTTTGGGCAGATGAAATTGGTAAATAGGCAGTTTCTTGTACTCAATCGATAGAAAAAATAGAGTTCTAGCGAAATAGCTATAATTTTAGGAGACTGAAACATTGGAATTTGTTGAAAATAGGGCTCAAAGTGGGCAAAATCGCCGATGCGTAAGTGTCATGGCTACCGCTTACTTCGCGAAAGCATAATTCCGTTAGTTTTCTATCAAATTTCATAATTTTGGTGGCGTTATGATCGGAAAAAGATTCTCTATCATTGCATAAGAAAAAAATAATTTTTTTTTTTCCAAAGAATTTTCGACCCCAGGAACACTTTCCTGAGAAGGCCTGTCGACCCCCAAAGGGTTAAACAGTAAAATTTCATCATATTGTAATTTTGAAAATAATTTTTAACTAGAATAAACTCAATAAATTTCTCTAATATTAAGTACATAGTTTTTAAGGACTAGAATAAGCTGCCCCTAATGCCATGGCATGTCAGTGGCTCTCCTTGCACTCAATTTACATTGTAACTACCGATACCCATGTAATCTGCAATGAAATAAAATTTGTTTGTTTGTTTGTTTGTTTTGTTTGTAATCCAGGGGTCCACTGTACTTTTAGTAACCCCACACCTCCTAATTTCCACACAACGAATTCTCTGCAAAATATTCATGCCACATATTGCCCTTAGACACGACATCTCCACTGCCTCCAGCCTCCTCCTTACTGCAGGATTTACAACCCACGCTTCACACCCATATAAGAGTGTTGGTACCACTATACTCTCGTACATTCACTTCTTTGCCTCCATGGATAACATTTTTTGTCTTCACAGATACCTCAAAGCACCACTCACCATTTTTCCTTCATCAATTCTATGGTTAACCTCATCCTTCATAAATCCATTGGCTGACAAGTCAACTCCCAAATATCTCAACACATTCACTTCTTCCATACTCCCTCCATCCAATGTGATATCCAATTTTTTTTTTACCTAAATCATTTGATACCCTCATCACCTTACTATTATCTATGTTCACTTTCAACTTTTTACCTTTACACACCCTCCCAAACTCGTCCACTAACCTTTGCAACTTTTCTTTAGAATCTCCCAAAAGCACAGAGTCATCAGCAAAACGTAACTTTGTCAATCATACCCATACATTGTATATTTTCTGAGTAGTGTATTTCTCTTGAAGTACAGTACAGAATGTACTATGAGTGCAGCAGTACTCAGGCTTCTATGTCTTTGTAAATATAAAATCTGAGAGTTTACTCATTCCCTATTTTATTTTTTGAATTAATCTTGGCTGGTGGTGTGCAGGTGACATACTACTGTAATGACTCTTTATGTGCTCAATGAACTAACCTAACTGCCAAGCAACATGACCAACCACTTGGGTTCTCCTTTAAAGCTTTTTATTGGGCCACGGTTGTGGCCAACACAAACTTTACATATAAATCTAGAGAATTATTTTATGCTCTTGTCAGGTGTTTAATGCTGCAAACAACCCCTGGTTTTAATTTGGATCACTTCCTTGAATTGTTTTCATAGATTCATTATGAATATCCAGTATACATCTATAAATGTTTAGGGTACATGCTAGATATAATTTTCTTCTACGCTTTCTCAGATTCGATCCCGCCTCTCCAAAGCTTCAGGTCGGAAGGCTCATCCAGTAGAGCGACACATAGAGCGCTTAACTTTTACCCAGTTAATTCATTTCCTTAACTCGTGTCTGGATCGGTATCAGGCGGCAGTAATGGAGCCGGGAACGGCTGTCGGTGCTCTTTGTGCTCAGAGTATTGGCGAGCCAGGTACACAGATGACACTCAAGACCTTCCATTTTGCTGGTGTAGCTGCCATGAACATCACTCTTGGTGTACCACGGTAAGTTTGAACCATTATTATCTTTCTGTTTGTCTGCCTGCATGCCAATATATAATCTACATCTGTTTATCTATATGTCTATCCATCTATAATAACAGATATCATATTATTGTTATACAATACCAACAAGTTGTTGAATAGAACACATGTGCAACACTGAAGTCTCTTTATTGGCAAAACATTTTGCCTGCATTGCAGGCTTTATCACTCAAATACATAGGTGATTACAATACTGGAGACAGTAGAAGTGGAGATGTAATTTGAGGTAATAAATTCTTCACCCTTGATAAAAGATGGTCATTCTCTTAGCATAAAGTTGAGGCATAGTTCCAGAGATTTAGACACAGTACGTACTGGAACCAAAAGTGAGGTGTAGCAACTTGTGGAGATAATGTCACAGGTTAGCAAGGTACACTAGTGGAAGTAGGTCATGGTGTTCTAGACAGCATAGTAGGTAAGTTTGGATTGCCAGGGGCACATGATAATTGAACTGTGTGCAGAAAGAGATTTGGTAATAGATAATACATACAGCTAGCCCTCCACTTTTGTGAGTTCCACTTTCACGAGCTTCGAACATTTGTGAATGTCCAGCCGCCCAATCATATTTACCAAACAAATGCAGGAAAAAAGTACGGGAAAACGCTTCCCGCCACGTCCCTACTACCCTCCCTCTTACCCCCTCAACTGGGAGCCCGCCAGTCTGCAACTCACTCATTCATTGTCCAGTTACTGTTCACGTCGGTTGTGTCCAGTTACTGTTCGTGTCCTACAGTACGCATGTGTTTGTGTGGTGGTGCAAGTATGGCCCCCAAGTGAGCAGCAACTGCTATTGATGAGCCAACTCCAAAGCGCTCAAAGAAAATCATGAATCTGGAGGAGAAGGTGAATTTGCTAAACAAGTGTAGGGCAAGTTATTTGAGCAATTCTGAAATTGGAAAATTATTGAATATAAACGAAAGCACAGTGCACTCTATCAATAAAAATGAGGCGAAGATAAGGACAGCACTAGCATCTACTGCTCCTCTCTCAGCCAAGCAAGTGTCACAAGTAAGAAACAGTGCAATGTCTAAGATGGAATCAGAATTATTTGAGTGGATTTCAGATCAAAATAGACAGCAATGCGATTCGTGCAAAGGGATAGACTTTGTATGATACGTTGGCTAGTGATGAGGCTATCACCAGTGCAGAACCAGGACATCCTACCATCACCCATCCTGACTTTCTAGCAAGTAAAGGATGGTTTGATAAATTTAAGAGACAGTTCTCCCTGCACAACCTGAAGATGAGTGGAGAATCAGGCTCAGCAGATCACGTTTCAGCAGCTGCATTCGTGGTTCAATAGGTTAACCCGTTGACTGTTTCGGTCATATGTATGCGTTTTATGAGCCAATGTTTCTGACATGTTAATACGCATAAATTCTAGCCGCCTCAAATCAAATGGGAGAAAGCTGGTAGGCCCACATGTGATAGAATGGGTCTCCATGGTCAGTGTGCGCAGTATAAAAAAAATCGGGGAGCCAGTGATGCATTGTGGGAATGCCATTTCAGTAGTCCATGTTCAGCATGCCTAGTGGTAAGAAATATCTGACTCCCCGGCGAATCTGTTACTCTTCTCTTCCCAGGTGATAGCTCTAACACAGATGGAAGTGTCTCTAAAGATGAATTTCATGGTTTTGATGGAGTTTATGACTGAAAGCAATGCTCAGGATACCAGAAGGAGGGAAGGAATGAAGGAAGAAAGAAAGGAAGGAAGGAAAGAAGGAAGAAAGAAAAGAAGGAATGAAGGGAAAAAGGAAGAAAGGAAGGCAGGAAAAAAGAAGTAAGAAAGGAAGGAAGAAAATAAGGAAGGAATAAAGAAAGGAAGGAATGAAGGTAGGTAGGAAAGAAGCTAGGATGGTGGGGAAGGCAGCCTTGGACCCCATGGGTGTTGACAGGCAGTGAGGGTAGTGATTGATGGTATAATATGTCATTTTGACAGTAGCCCCACCCTGACTCAGCATATTTAGACGTCCACACACACCACAACAAGCTTCCCATGCTAATAGCAGTTGTAGGAAAGTGTCCAGTCATTATATATGTGTATATATATTATAGAACAATAGTAATAAACAAATTTTGTATTGTTGGTTTGTGTAAACAAGTTTTGTAAATAATATAATGATAATAATGTTTGTGCGGTTATTGTGTTGCATACAACAAGTGTATATATGTACATTGCACCTTACTTTGGTCTCACAGGCCACATAAGTTACTTGGAAAAAAAAATATTGGAAAATACAAGAAACCTTCAAATGGGAGTAAATATAAGTGTACCGGGTGAGCAGCATTCGCCGCTGTTGCCACATGCGGCTCATTTTCTGCCAACTTTACGCCTCTATATCTCGGTAAGTACTGATCGCAAAAAAAATTTTTAGGCTTTAAACACTCGGCAAAATAATCCTAACATTTTGGTAAGAATTTTTTTTTTTTTTTTTTTTTAATATTTTGTGACAGAATGACAGTTCCAGAATAGGGCTTGTGACAGTCAAAGGGTTAAGGAAGCAGCATTGTTAGGCTAAGTAAATGAACATAAGAACATAAAAATAAAGGAACACTGCAGTAAGCCTGTTGGCCCATACTGGGCAGGTCCTCCACAAATCCAACCCACAAACAGAATATTTGCCCAACCCACTTTAGTTCTACCCTAACAATAAGCTCTGATAAATTCACTCTAACTCGTGTGCAAGTCCCACTCAAATCCAACCCCTCTCACTCATGTATTTATCCAACCTAAATTTGAAACTACCCTAGGTTTTAGCTTCAATAACCCTACTAGGCAGACTGTTCCACTCATCAACTACCCTATTTTCAAACCAATACTTTCCTATATCCTTTCTAAATCTATACTTATCTAATTTGAATCCATTATTGCTGGTTTTCTCTTGGAGAGATATCCTCAAGACCTTATTTGTATCCCCTTTGTTAATACCCATCTTCCACTTATACACTTCGATCATGTCTTCCCCTCATTCTTCGTCTTACAAGTGAATGTAACTTAAGGGACTTCAATCTTTCTTCATATGGAAGATTTCTTATGCTAAGAATTAATTTTGTCATTCTTCGCTGAATGTTTTCTAACGAATTTATATCCATTCTGTAAAATGGAGACCAGAACTGAGCTGTGTAATCTAGGTGAGGCCTTACTAATAATGTATAAAGCTGTAGTATAACCACTAGACTTCTGTTGCTTACACTTCTTGATATAGATCCCAATAATCTATTTGCCTTATTATGCACGCTTAAGCATTTCTGTCTTGGTTTAAGGTTGCTGCTTACCATAACTCCCAAGTCCTTTTTTGCATTCTGTACAGCTAAGTTCTACATTATTAAGCTGATAGGTGCTAGGGTTATGAACATTCCCAAGCTTTAGAGCTTTGCATTTATCTACATTGAACTGTATCTGCCACTTTTCTGACCATGAATTGAGTTTGTTTAAATCCTCCTGAAGTTCTGTGACATCTACGTTTGAATTGATTATCCTACCTATCTTCGTGTCATCAGCGAATTTGCTCTTATCACTAGTAATTCCCTCATCAAGATCATTGATATACAGTAGACCGTCATTTTGCACAGTAGTTACGTTCCTGAAAATGTCGTGTTAGATAATTAAAAGAACTTATGGGAAAAATAGGGTTACGTTGCTGGGAGTCCCCAAAAAGCCAAACAAGTTTTTTTTAGACCAGCAGGTCTTGCAAAAATTGAAGGTGAATATGTAATTGTAGTTCATTGTCGTGATATATTACTGCTTAAGACTACAAATGCAATAGAAATAATAGTATTTCTTACTCTAAATTGTGGGTAATGGTGTTTGTGGATGATTGCTAAGACTGGATATGCATGGTGTGGCCCTACTGGGCTGAGGTGGATGGTTGTTGGTTGTCGGCAGAAGTAGATGGTAGAGGTTCTGGTACTAAAGTCGATGGTTGTATTGAAGTGTGCATAAATGCTGTAATAGATCTCTGGGCTCTTTTACCCTGCAGTACAGTGGACCCCCGGCTAACGAAAAAACTTCATCCCAGAAGCCTGTCAAGTGCCATTACCGAATTAATTAACTTCCTTAAGAAATAATGTCACGTAGATTAGTCTATTTCAGACCCCCAAAAATACACTTCCACAAGCACTTACAATATTATACTTACATAATTGTACGATTTCCGGGGTGTTCGTTAGCCGGGGGTCCACTGTACATTATACAGCTGACGGTAAGGCATCATCAGCTGGTCTAGACCCAGTTTCATAGCACTGCTTCTAGATTTGTTATTGTATAATTATACTATTACTATCAATAAATAATATCTACCTATCATATTTATTCCAGGATAATATTAGGTATAACATAAATAATGTAGAAACATGATAAAGATGCATAAATTAATAAAAACTGATATATAGGTATTGAAGGGTGGGCGGGGCTATGAGAGAGAGAAAGTGGAGCAGTGTCTCAGTTGCTCATGGACCACCATGGCGTGAGGACATATTAGTTCACAGCACTGTAAAGTATTATAAAATAATACTATTACTATCAATAAAGGTTATCTATGTATCATATTTATTCCAGTATAATATTAGGTATTACATAAATATCGTAGAAGCATGATAAAGATGCACAAATTAATAAAAACTGATATTATATTGAGGTATTGAAGGGTAGGCGGGGCTATGAAGGAGTCGGCGCTAGCAGTCTCTCTCAGCCTCAGTTACTCTTGGACCACCATAGCGTGTGGAGGTGTGAGCTCACCGCACTAAAAAATTGTATAATAATACCTATCATATTTATTCCAAAATAATATTAGGTATAACATAAATAACGTAGCAGCATGATAAAGACTCCCAAATTAATAAAAATATGACATAGAGAGATAATGAAGGTTGGAGGGTGGGCCCAGCATCAGCCCGTAAACAAAGCCAATCTGCCCCACACACCAGCCAGGATACTTCCCCACACACCAGCCAGGATACTTCCCCACACACCAGCCAGGATACTTCCCCACACACCAGCCAGGATACTTTCCCACACACCAGCCAGGATACTTCCCCACACACCAGCCAGGGTACTTCCCCACATGCCAGCCAGGGTACTTCCCCACACACCAGCCATGATACTTCCCCACACACCAGCCAGGGTACTTCCCCACACACCAGCCAGGGTACTTCCCCACATACCAGCCAGGGTACTTCCCCACATACCAGCCAGGGTACTTCCCCACACACCAAAATTGGGTTAGGCAAATATTCCGATTATTGTATGACATGCACTCGTATGAACCAAACTGAACGCTGGGACGGATGCGTGGGTGGGTGAGGGTGGCAGTAGGACTCCCCCACTGACTCAGTGGTTTAACCCACCGCGGGCGACCGCGCGCTTAAAATTTTTTCCCTTCCTGCGAACTGTGTAATATCATTTTTACGTTGTGTTAGATGATAATGTGCCGCAATTCTTCTATCGTGCAATACCCATAACGTGCAACATAATCTCATGCTAAATGATGGTCTACTGTATATTATAAACAACAATGGGCCTAAAACTGATCCCTGTGGAATGCCACTTGTTACAGATCCCCACTCAGACTTAACCCCATTTATGCATACTCTCTGTTTCCTATTGGTGAGCCATGACTCGATCCATGACAGCACTTTTTTCCCAATGCTATGAGCTGCTACTTTCTTTAATAGTCTCTGATGTGGTACTCTTATCAAAAGCCTTACTGAAGAAAGTTAGTAAATTAGTTCGGCAGGAATGGCCTCTCGTGAATCCATGCTGAGTATCATTAATCAAATCATGCTTATCAAGATGGCTTCTTATATTTTCAGCTATAATTGACTCTAATAATTTGCCTACAGTTGAGGTCAGGCTTATTGGGCAGTAATTTGACGGTAACAACTTGTTCCCTGCTTTAAAAATAGGAATTACATTGGCCATCTTCCACATATCAGACACTACACCTGTTTGAAGAGATAAATTAAAAACATTAGTTAAAGGTTCACAGAGTTCCATTTTGCATTCCTTAAGAATTCTTGAAAAAAGCTCATCAGGGCCCTGCGATTTATTTTGTTTCAGTCGTCTACTTGTTTCATAACCATTTTGCTAGTGACTGTGATATTACATAATTTATCTTCTTCAGGCCCACTATAAAAATTAATTACTGGGATATTATTAGTGTCTTCCTGTGTGAAAACCGAGAGAAAATAATTACTAAAAATTGAGCACATTTCATTCTCCTTGTCAGTAAGATGCCCAGAGTTATTTTTAAGGGGACCTATCTTTTCTCTAACTTTTGTTCCGTAAACTTGTAAAAAACTTTTTTGGTTAGTTTTTGAATCCCTAGCAACTTTAATTTCGTAGTCCCGTTTAGCTTTTCTTACCCCCTTTTTGATGTTCCTCTTAATGTCAATACAGTCATACCTCGGTTAACGATATTAATCCATCAGAGAGGGCGTATCTGTAACCGAATCAGTCGTTATCTGAATCAATTTTCCCCATAAGAAATAATGGAAATAAAATTAATCCATTCCAGACTTCCAAAAGTAGTAAAATAAAATGTTTTTAGAACTTTTTGACATTAAATAATACACAATTTAATGAACATTAAAGAAATACATGTAAATATAGTACAATAACATGTCACTTACATTTATTGAAGAGTTGTTGATGTGTGGAGGACGGGAGGAGGGGAAAGGATGGAGTAGTATGCTAGTGTTTGGAAGGGGAATCCCCTTCCATTAACACTGCAGGTACCAAGTTCTTTTCTGGGGTTACTGGCCTATTTCTTTTAATGCCACTAGGACCAGGTTGAGAGTCACTGGACCCCTCTCTAACCAAAAATCTGTCCAGGGAGCTCTGTGTCTGGCGATTCTTTAACACAAACCTGAAATGTGACACCACTGTGTCATTGTACAGGTTGCCAGCACGGCCTGCAACAGCATGGTTAGGGTGATATTCATCCATAAAGCCTTGCACCCTGCTCCACATTCCACAAATCTCCTTAATCACTGAAGAAGGCTCCTTCTTCCATCTCTGTTCCACCTCCTCCTCCTCTTAACCATTCTCCTGACCTGTGGTCTTTTGTTGCAGTTGCTGTTGAAGCTCTTGCAGATCTTCAGTGGTTAGCTCTTCATTGTGCTCCTCCACCAACTGTTCCACATCCTCATCACTCACCTCCAACCCCATGGACTTGCCCAGTTCCACAATTTCTTCCACAACAGGCTCAGGCTCAGGCTCAGGGTTCTGAGGCTCAGCCCCAAAACCTTCAAAATCCCTCTCTAGGACACAGTCTGGCCACAATTTTCTCCAGGCAGAGTTCAAAGTCCTGGTAGTCAATTCCCCCCAAGCCTTACCTATAAGGTGTACACAATGCAGGATATGGAAATGATTTTTCCAAAAGTCTCTTAAGGTTATATTCATGTCTGTGGTCACATCAAAGCACTTTTGAAACATTGCTTTGGTGTAGAGTTTTTTAAAGTTGGAAATGACCTGCTGGTCCATGGGCTGGAGGAGAGGAGTGGTATTAGGGGGCAAGAACTTCACTTTGATGAATTTAAAGTCCTCCACAATTTTTTCTACCAAGTTTGGAGGATGACAAGGAGCATTGTCCATTATCAGGAGGCACTTAAGTGGCAAATTATTTTCCTGGAGATAATTCTTCACACTGGGGCCAAACATGCCATTGAACCACTCTAAGAAAATGTCCTTTGTGACCCATGCCTTTTTGTTAGACTTTCACTTCACACACAAGTTAGACTTGGTGATACCGCATCTGCCAAACACTTGGGGATTTTCAGAATGATACACCAGTAAAGGCTTCACTTTGCAATCACCACTGGCATTAGCACAAAGCATCAAAGTTAGCCTGTCTTTCATAGGCTTGTGTCCTGGCTGTGCCTTTTCCTCCTGAGTAATGAAGGTCCTGTTGGGCATTTTCTTCCAAAATAGGCCTGTTTCATCACAATTAAACACTTGTTGGGGGAGGAATTCTTCAGCCTCTATGTACCCCTGGAATTCAGGCACATATTTTTCAGCCGCACTTTTGTCACAACTGGCTGCCTCACCATGCCTCAACACTATGTATGCCACTTTGATTCTTAAATTTTTGAAACCAGCCTCTGCTGGCTTTAAATTCGCTCACTTCAGCACTCATTGTAGGCATTTTCTTAACGAGATCATCATGCAACTGCCTTGCTTTTTCCCATATAATTGCCTGCGAAACACTATCTCCTGCTAACTGTTTCTCGTTGATCCACAATAACAACAAATTTTCCACATCTTCCAGCACTTGCGCAACAACAGCTTCCTTGATTTTACGTGTATTTTCCTTGGCCACAATGGTAGCGATGGTAGAATAGACTTTACCATACAGCCTGGCCAGCTCAGTGATACGCACTCCACTTTCATATTTTTCTATTATCTCCTTCTTCAGTTCTACTGTATTTCTGAGCCTCTTTACCACAGGCTTAGCACTAGGAGCTTTTCTTGGACCCATGGTAGCTTATTTAGCAGTTGCAAGCACTAAAAACAGTGGAATAATGACAATATACTGGTATGAATGCGTGGGTGGAGTGGGTGGTGGTCGCTCTCGCTTGTAAACAATAGCACACTGACGCTCCCTGGAGTGCCCGCACAGCTGGGCGCCACGCGGACGCGTCAAGGACAAATATCGTAAACCGAATCAAACATCGTAAACGGAGTCAATATTTTGACGTAAAAATGTATCGCTAACCGAATTTATCGTTATCCGACGCAATCGTTAACTGAGGTATGACTGTACGTATATTGATTCATATGATGACCCTCGCCTCTTTTGATGCGCTTATAAATTCCTTTCTTTTGCCCTAAAAGTTATTTGAGCCTATTATTCATCCATTTAGTGTCATTTCTCTTCAATCTATTTCTTTATATGGAATAAATGTACTTTAGGCAGCATGTATAGTGTTAAGAAAGCTCTCATATTGATAGCTCTCTTCATTACCCCAGTCCTCAAATGATAGTTGTTCTCTAAGCCCATTGTAATCTGCTAAGCGAAAATCTGGGACCATTCTGAGTTATCCTTACTATCATACTTCTATTAAATGCTAAAGGTAATTGATTTGTGGTCGCTATTATTATACATACAGTGGACCCCCGGAGTTCGTAATTAATCTGTTCCAGAGGGCGTTACTAACTCCGAATCTATTTTCCCCCTAAGAAATAATGGAAATTCAATTAATCCGTTTCAGACACCCAAAGATATTAAAATAATAAAATTGTACATTAAATGTACATTAAATTACACAGAAAACAATGAGACATGAAGAATAAAAGTATAATAACATGTCACTTACCTTTATTGAAGAGTTGTTGATGTGTGGAAGACGGGAGGAGGGGAGAGGATGAAAGTTTTTTCATTGTTTGGAAGGGGATTCCCCTTCCATAAAGACATCAGGTAACAAGTCCTTGCCTTCCTGCTACACTCCCGGCATGCCTACTACACTCCCTGCATGCCAGCTACACTCCCTGCATGCCTGCTACACTCCCTGCATGCCTGCTACACTCCCTGCATGCCTGCTACACTCCCTGCATCCCTGCTACACTCCCTGCATGCCTGCTACACTCCTGCATGCCTGCTACACTCCCTGCATGCCTGCTACACTCCCTGCATGCCTGCTACACTCCCGGCATGCCTGCTACACTCCCTGCATGCCAGCTACACTCCTTGCATGCCAGCTACACTCCCTGCATACCTGCTACATTTCCTGCATGCCTGCTACACTCCCTGCATGCCTGCTACATTCCCTTCATGCCTGCTACACTCCCTGCATGCCTGCTACAGTCCACGTGTGCCTGCTACACTCCCTGCGTGCCTGCTACACTCCCTGCTTGCCTGCTACACTCCCTGCGTGCCTGCTACACTCCCTGCGTGCCTGCTACACTCCCTGCGTGCCTGCTACACTCCATGCATGCCTGCTACACTCCCTGAATGCCTGCTACACTCTTTACCACAGGGCTGGCACTAGGAGCTTTCTTTGGGCCCATGGTGGCTTATTTAGCAGTTGCAAGCACTAAAAACAATGGAATAATGACGAAATGTATCGTATGAACGCGTGGGGTGACCTTCACTCGCTGGTAAACAATGGCACACTGACTGAGAATGATGCATCGGGCCACTCAGACCGGGCGTACGCATCCCAGATATTACAACCTCAGGTTCAATGGCCTGTTAACCTGAGTGTAAAAGGGAGCTTGGAGCAAAGAAACACAGTAGAAGATGTATTGAAATTGTATTTCCTTCAAAAATCAGTTAGATTAATTCCAGACTTTTGTCTTTTCCTTCACCAAGTAATTGTGATTATATAAGACTTTTGTCTTTTCCTTCACCAAGTATAACAAAGGGCTGTTTACACATATGTACACTATATACAAAGGAGTAGTGTTTAGTGCACGCCACAGTTGTCTAGGCTAAGCAGCAGCCAAAAGACAGACAACTTTCCACAACCAGCTCTATGCAGGAATTCCAATGACAAACCGCGAGTGGTATCCACGTCACCTTTGTCATTGTTAAACTCGCATTTTAATTGGCTGAACCGAGTCGTTGATTTGATGATGGGGCCCCATCACCAAACCCTTAACGATGGTTCGCTGGTTGGAGGGGAGCCTATGTGGGTGTGTTTAACATGCTCCGAATAAAGGTTACATACTCTTTGCATGCAACACCCCACCCCAAGAGGGCTCAGGACTAGGCTTCCACCTCAAATGGGTAGAGTGCCGCCATGGCACATTATAATAATGGGACCGCCTTTCCCTCTCAACCATCCCGCTCATTAGTTAAAGCTAAACTTTTCTCGAGACATAAAGTCCAGCTTTAAACTTAAGAGTGAGACAGCAGATGGTAGGGCTAGCGTAGGTCCAAGGTGCCTGCGGTCGGTAGCAGGGCACCCCCCCGCTAAAAAAAAAAACACTAGGGGAAAAAAGGGCTGGTTCCATCCAAAGTCCCTAACACATCCTAACTAAATACAATGACTTCTGGACAACACATCAGCTAGTGTATTAATTTTTCCAGCAATGTGTATAATTTTTATATTGTAGGGTTGCAACCTAATACTCCAACGCATGAGTCTGGTATTTTTGTTCTTCATGAGCTGGAGATATACCAGAGGTTTGTGGTCGCTGTAGATGGTGACCACCTGAGAGGACTGGCCCACGTAGACATCAAAATGCTCTAATGCCAGAAGTAGAGCCAGGCCCTCCTTCTCTATAGTAGAGTAGGCCCTCTGGTGTGGTTGGTATTTGGCCGAAAAATATGCCACAGGCTGCAACCCATCATCCCCAGATTGCAGAAGCACTGCCCCCACCCCAGACTCACAAGCGTCAATCTGCAAGGAAAATGGTTTTGAAAAGTCTGGAGACAACAGAATGGGTGCAGTACATAGTAATCTCTTTGCTTTCGTAAAGGCATCTTGACATTCTGGGGTCCAAATAAAGGGAACTTTGTGACTGGTAAGTGAGGTTAGAGGTGCAACAATATCTGCAAAATTTTTACAGAATCTTCTATAAAACCCCACCATCCCTAGAAAACGTTGAAGGGATTTCCTGTCAGGGGGAACTGGATAATTTTTAATGGCCAGAATTTTTGCAAATTTAGGGGCCACTTTGCCACTACCTACTGCATGGCCCAGAAAATTAATAGTAGATTGGCCAAAGAGAGCCTTAAGCCTAAACACATGTTGGTCCCAAGTGTCCGACACAACAACTATGTCATCTAGGTAAGCTGCCGTGCCTTCAAGTCCTTTAATAGCCTGATGGATAAGTCTCTGGAATGATGCAGGAGAGTTTTTCATTCCGAAGGCAGAGATTTCCTTCGCCTTATCTGTTAAAGGTACTTGATAGTAACCTTTAAGGAGGTCCAATTTGGATACAAAAGTAGCCTTACCCACAAAGTCGATTACATCATCCAGACGTGGCAGAGGATAGGCATCTGCAATTGTGACCTCATTCACCTTACGGTAATCTGTGCACATTCGGAACCCTCCATCAGCTTTGTTAACAAGGATGCACGGTGAAGCCCACGGACTAGACGACTCCTCCACTAACCCATGCTCTAACAGAAATTCTACCTCCTGTTGAAGTAGCCTCTGTTTTTCAGGATTAGCTCTGTAAGGGGAGAGTTTAATAGGTTTAGAGTTTCCGACATCTACATCATGATATCCTAATGTACATTTTTTCGGCACATCTGAAAAAATATCAGGATAAGACTGTAGGAGCGCAGTTAAATTAGTTACTTGAGACTTGGTCAACCCCAACATTAAAGGTTTAGGGTCCTTGAGGAGGACCGAATTTGGAAGCTTTACATTAATCTCAGAGTGCAAAGAGTCAGGGTCATCAGAGGCAGAGGACAGAGTCATTACTGGAACTTTATCTGGTGTATTAAAGGCTTTAATTTGATTAATGTGGTAAGTTTTGCTTTTTGAGGTCTTGTCAAGGGGAGATACCACATAATTTACATCAGATAATTTACTTACGATTTGCATTGGTCCCGTAAATCTAGCTTTCAAAGTGTGGCCAGGTATAGGCTCCTGTACCAACACCTTATCTCCTGGATGGAAGGAGCGAAATTTTGAGTTTCTGTCATACCTCTGTTTCATCGCATTTTGAGCTGCCTTCAAGTTAGCCTTAGCCAACTGACGTGCTACCTGCAACCTTGAAGAAGGGTTGTAGCTGGTTGTGGAGGCGTCTTCTCCCATCCATCCTTCTTTGAGCACACGTAGAGGACCTCGTACATTGTGCCCAAATATCAGCTCAAAAGGACTGTACCCTGTAGACTCTTGCACCGTTTCTCTCATTGCGAATAGCAACAGAGGAAGTGATTCATCCCAGTCTGTAGGAAAATGCATGCAGAATGTTCTCATCATTGTTTTTAATGTCTGATGGAATCTTTCCAAGGCGCCTTGGGACTGAGAATGATAGGCAGTGGATAGGTTATGAACTATTCCTAGCCTAGTTAATGCTTCCCTAAATGCTTTGGCAGTGAAGTTAGTACCTTGATCACTTTGAATAGTTTTAGGAATTCCAAAGCAAGAGATAAACTTAGTTAAAGCTTTAAGGATTGCTTTAGTGTTAATACTGCGCATAGGAACTGCCTCTGGATATCTAGTTACTCTATCCATGATTGTGAATAAGTATTGATTTCCAGACTTAGCTTTAGGTAGTGGACCTACACAATCTATTATTAATTCTGAAAAAGGGTCTCCATTAACAGGAATGGGATGGAGAGGTGCAGGTTTAATGGGGTGTCCAGGTTTCCCTACCTGCTGACATTCTGGACAACAGCGAATATGATTCTTTACATCTTGCCTTAACTTTGGCCAAAAGAATTCTTTAGTTATTCGGTATTGAGTTTTGGTAATTCCCAAATGGCCTCCTAAAGAAGAATTATGGGCTATATTTAGTATCTGAGACCTAAACTTTCTGGGAACCACTAATTTATCTGTTTGCTGTTTTCCCTCTACCTCCTTACCAGTTTCAGTGCAGACTAAGTAATTTTTTTTTAAGAGATATTTGACCGGGTGACCCGAAGTGGATTTACCCATAGCTGCCTCAAAAGCAGAGTTTAGTGAGGAGTCTTTCCGTTGTTCCTCCCGAAAGGACAGTCCCTCAGGCATGGAAACAGAGACATCTGGCAATCCTGCAACCCTGGAATAGGAAGGCTTGATCTGGGGCTGTTCACTAAATTTACGAGGCTCTGGCCAGTTTTCCTCGCAAAACAAATTGGTTAGTCCGAGGTCAGAGTCGTCCAAGGACGAGTTAACATTCTCATCAGACATCACTTTGGATTGTGCCCGAGTTATGGCCTACATCGGGAAAGAATTAATCATTATGGGTTCTATACATTTAGTAGACTCAATGTTATTACCCAGTATAATAGCATTGCATCCTTCATAGGAAATCCCTCTGAGACACCAACAGTCAAATACCCAGTGTAGTATTTACTCTGCACATAGATTTGATGTAAAGGGACAGAAAATACTGCTCCTCCAAAAGCTTCTAACAGAACTGAGGATTGCAAAGAGGTTTGTTCAGAAAGGGGAAGTACTCCCTCTCTTGTAAGTGAGCAATAGGCTCCAGTATCCCTAAAGGTTCTAACTTCCTTTTTCTCTGAATGTTCCTGAAGGGATATTTTACAAGTGCTATAATAGGGGGCCATCCCCTTCTCTACTTCTTCCTGGGACATATTATTAGGGATATTAGAGATTTTACCAAAGGGTTGGGGTTTACTTGGACAATTGGGCCTAATGTGGCCAGGCTTGCCACAGTTGTAACATACCATCTCAGCTTTAACTTTGGCATCTCGTTGATTTTGTGGCTTACGCCACTCTGGATACTGCCGCTTCAAATCACCATGTTGAGTAGTTTGAAGTCTCTCTCCAGGTTGACTTGAAGTGAAGTAACGCTGCTCACCGGATGATTTAGTTGACTGCTGACGAGATTCACCTTCATCTTGACCTTTATTTCTCCACTCAGGAACTTTTCTTTGACGATCTCTGCTCATACCAGGCTGTTGAGGAAAGAGATATGACCGCTCGGACAAGGAGCGGTTAGTTTCAAAAGTATCAGCCAACCTGGCTGCTTCCAATGCCATAGGCAAGGAATGATCTTGCAGCAAGACTCGAACCTCTGGACTAACAGACTCCAGCAGGTTGTCCACCAAGATGAGCTGCTTCAAATTTTCAAAATCAACGATACCACTTGCCTTGTACCACTTTGTAAAAGCCCTGGTCTGCTGTCTGACGTAGTCAACAGCAGACTGACCCAACTGCCTTCTGCCGAGTTTTAATTCTTTCCTATACTTGGCAGGAATACATTGATAAGCCCCAAGAACAGTGGTTTTCACAATGCGATAGTTTCCAAAGTCAGCATTTCCCAGGCTAGAAGTAAATTCTTGTGCCTTACCAAACAACGCAGTATGCACCAGTGACGCCCAATGAACCTCAGGCCACCCTAAAGCTCAAGCCTGGTTTTCAAATGCTTCGAAAAACTGTTCAGGCTCTGCTTCAACAAAACGAGGAACAAACTGTACTGCCCTTTGCAAATTGAAGTCATCTACAGTCTGATGGAATTGCCTCCTCTCCTTCTCTCTATCAAACTCCTCCTTAGCAAATGCTGCACGCTGTTCTCTAGTTTGTTCAAGATTGAGTCTGGCTAGTTCAAGCGCCAGTGAACCAGACTCACCTGCCGATAACCCCACACCTGTGACTTGCTGGTTTTGCTCAGGAGTTTTGTCTCTCCCATTTTGTAGAAACCTTAATGGTGACCTACGGTTAACAGCTCCTGTACAGGGAGAAACACGAGACTGATCTGTCATAGTTTCAGTTTGTAGTTTACTCCTTATAATATCACGCAGCTGCGCAGCAGTAAGGGTACGCTGGTATTCAACACCAATAGAACGAGCGATACGCCAACAACGCTGTAGAGAGAGTTTTGGCAACTTTTGTAGAGTTAAACAAACAAACAAACAAATTTTATTTCATTGCAGATTACATGGGTATCGGAAGTTACAATGTAAATTGAGTGCAAGGAGAGCCACTGACATGCCATGGCATTAGGGGCAGCTTATTCTAGTCCTTAAAAACTATGTACTTAATATTAGAGAAATTTATTGAGTTTATTCTAGTTAAAAATTATTTTCAAAATTACAATATGATGAAATTTTACTGTTTAAATTATTATATAATGATATTAGATCTTAGATTGTTACAGGTGTTAAGATTCTTGAATGATAATATGGAATTGAGATTATCCTAAGGAAAATAACATTGAGCATTTTTGACATTAACTTATAATATGAGTAGGGGGTAACATAATAGTAATATATTATTAAAAATTGAGATTATCGTATAGGAAAGTAACAATGAGCATTTTTCAAAGTAGTTTATTGTATGATCATTTAGGTTTGGGTGAGTAGGTGGTTTTTGAGTTGAGTCTTAAATTGATTTTCAGACAAGATTATCTTAATATTTACTGGTAATGAATTCCAGATTCTGGGGCCCTTTATGTGCATAGAATTTTTACATAGGTTGATATGAACACGGGGTATATCAAAAAGTGATCTGTGTCGTGTGTTGTGGTCATGGGTCCTATTAAAGTTGGTGAGGAGAGTTTTGAGCAGAGGGTTTATATTAGAGTGTAAAGTTTTATATATGTAGTAGGCACAAGAGTAAGTATGAATGTTCTTTACGGTGAGTAGTTTGAGACTTTTGAATATTGGTGGAGTATGCTGTCTAGAGTGGGAATTTGTTATCATTCTGACTGCGGCCTTTTGTTGTGTTATGAGTGGTCTAAGGTGATTTAACGTTGTTGATCCCCATGCACAGATTCCATAGGTGAGATACGGGTAGATAAGTGAATGATATAGTGCAAGGAGAGCTGATTGAGGTACATAATAGCGTATCTTTGATAATATGCCTATTGTCTTCGAGATTTTCTTGGAAATTTGTTGTATATGTGTTTGGAATTTAAGGCTACTGTCAAGGTGGATTCCTAGGAATTTTCCCTCTGTGAGTCTTGTGATGGGTGTACCATTAAGTGTTATGTTAAGTGGAACATTTGTGGCTTTGCTTCTAAACTGTATGAAGTAGGTCTTGTCAGTATTGAGAGTAAGCTTGTTAGTCGTCATCCATGTTGATATTTTCTGTAATTCGGCATTAACAGTGTTGGCCAGTATAACTGGATTTGGGTGAGAGAAGACATATGTTGTGTCATCTGCAAATAAAATGGGTTTGAGTAGTTGTGATGCATTCGGTAGGTCATTTAAGTAAATGAGGAATAGGAGTGGCCCCAGGACACTTCCTTGAGGGACTCCGACTGTAATTGGTTGTGTGGAAGAGTTCGCTCCATTTGTGTACACGTATTGGCTTCTGTTGGTGAGGTATGATTTTAGGTAGTTGAGTGGGTGCCCCTTATACCATAATGTGCTAATTTTGTGAGCAGTAAATCATGGTCGACTGTATCAAAAGCTTTGCGGAGATCAATGAAGATTCCCAGTGGGACTTCTTTTTTCTCAAGTGCTGTATATATTAACTCCAACATGTGCGTAATAGCATCGTTTGTGCTCTTGTTTGTCCTGAATCCAAATTGACAGGGGTTGAGTACATTGTGTGAGACGAGGTAGGAATAGATTTGTCCATGAATTAATTTTTCGAAGATTTTAGAAAGCAATGGTAAATTAGAAATTGGTCTATAATTATTCAGGTCTGTTTGATCACCTCCTTTGTGGATCGGGGTGACCCTAGCTATTTTGAGAATTGATGGAAAGGTAGAGGCTTCAATGGATTTATTGAATAGTGTTGCTATAATTGGTGACAGTGGCATTAACCCTCAACTTAACACGCTGTAACGCAAATGCACGGTACGACTGCAGGTTACTCACACGATAGCAGAGCTAACACGCAATAGCAAAGCCAATATGCACACACACAATAGCAAGGCTGACACACAATAACAAACCAAATTGCAGAATACTCACAATAGCAGACTGACCATAGCGAAGCCCCAAAACCCAAAAATGAGACACAAAATAACCCCATCTACCCAAAGGAAAAACAAAAATGAGACACAGATGAAACCCCATCTAGATACAAGACTAGCTCCTCGGAACTTCAACTCTAGGCTCAACTCCCGCTCTGCCCCCCAAAAATTTTTCTCCGGGACAGGCACCCATATTACAACCTCAGGTTCCCCAAAAACCTGTTAACCTGAGTGTAAAGGGGGGTTTTGGGAAAAAAAAGAGAAAATTTAAATTGATTTTTCAAAAATCAGTTAGATTAATTCCAGATTTTTTTTTTTTCCTTTCCCCAAAATTGTGGGAATTAAAAAATTTTTTTTTTTTTCCCCTTCCCCCCAAATACAGTAGGGGCCCCCCTTTAGCACGGTAGTTACGTTCCTGAAAACGTCGGTTGTAAAAACGTGTTAGATAATTAAAAAACTTTTGGGGGAAAAAAAGGGGGGCGTTCCTGGAGTCCCCAAAAAACCCCCAAAAAAATTTTTTTTGACCAACAGATCTTTCAAATATAAAAAAGAATATGTAATTGTAGTTTATTATGTTTTTTTTATTATGTTGTTTTTTTGCTTAAGACTACAAATCTAACAGAAATAATAGTATTTACCCTTTAAAAATTTTTGGGGGCTGGGTGGGGAGATTGTGAAGAGAGGGAGA